>NW_020870086.1:70000-100000 GCF_003789085.1 Penaeus vannamei | reverse complement strand
TTGCTCCATCACGCTTGAACAGAGGATGAGGTTTGTCTCTAATGATGAAGATGATGTCTGCGGGAATCTTCCCTGGTGACTGATCACCCTCTTTCTCGAAAATGATTTTGGTGCCTTCCTTCCACCCTGGCTTGACCTCGATGGTTAAGATCTTTTCCTCGCGCAGTGTCGACCGCCCGTCCGCCGTCAGCAGCACGTTCCTCGTGATCTTCCTCTTCTTGGTGACGCCCGTGAAGACCTCCTCTAGCGACACGTACAGGTCCCTGATAACTGCCGAGTCTTGGTTACGACCTTTGTTCTCGCGGAACCTCGGAGGGTCGCCATCCAGGCCATCAACGTCCATATTGAAAAAAAACGACTAAAGGGTTATTATCGTGTGGGTTAAAACTGAAGGTCCTCCGAGTCTTTACACCCACGTGAGATCCCCCGCCAACCAACATGTCCTCAAACACGTCGTGAGTGCCATGGCCGTCCACACCCATATTGAAGAAATGACTAAAGGGGTTATTGGTGCCAAAGACTTGTTCGAAGGTGGCTCTAGGATCACCGAGTATGTATAGGTGAAGTGAGTGCCACCGGTGCTTCTACGCCTGGCATTCCACCCTTCAACCTTCATCTCCATACTGGTCATAGATATTTCGCTTCTTCTTGTCACTCAGAACCTCGTAGGCTTCTGCGACTAATTTAAATTTTTCCTCGGCATCATTCGATTTGTTGTTTGGATGATACTTGAGGGCCATATTTCTGTAGGCTTTTTGATATCTCCTTCAGAGGCATCCTTGGACAGGCCGAGGATCTTGTAATAATCTTTGGCCATTTCCTTGAAAGCGTTTTAATAAATAGTATATTTCACACACATATGTATACATATATATATATATATATATATATATATATATATATATATATATATATATATATATAATTTAGTTTCAATATTCCTTCCATCTTGCCCAAAGCTTAGATAGTATAAAGGACAATATAAAACGAAAATAAAGTTTTAATTTTTATTTTATTTTTATATTTGGAACAGTGATTATATACTTATCTATCTAGTCTTACATTATATGTTAACCAATAACAAAAATTTAATGATTTATATCATTTATTATCTTATGATAACTATAAACAGTATTTGTTGAATATATATATATATATATATATATATATATATATATATATATATATATATATATATATATATATATATATATATATTATTATATATTAATCTACATCAAGTGATAACTAGTATAAATTATTTGATAATTTATATTACATCAAGTCATATTTATTACATAATTTTTCTTTTCCTCTTAGCTTCTGAAACAGCTTCTTTCTTTTCTTCAGTTTTCCTCTTGTTGATTGAAACCGAGGTATCGTACAGATCCATTAGTTCTTGCAAAGAAGTTGCTGTTTCCCACGTCTTGTCATTCCGTTCGCAATGCACCGAAATAAAGCATAATAATAAATTGGGTACATTTGATTTGGAGGGAATACCCGAAGGACCGAGGGGTCAGCCCATTATCAACGTAACCTTTGACGTTGACGCTAATGGAATTCTGAGCGTCAAAGCTGTTGAAAGTAGTAGTGGTGTTGAAAAAAATATAGTGATCAAGAACGATAACCGTATTTCTAAAGAAGATATCGATCAAATGATTCGGGATGCCGTGATGAATAAAGATAATGATGATAAATTAAAAGAAAACATTGAAGCTAAAAATCATTTGGAACACACCTGCTTTCAATTAAAGCGATATATGACGGATGGGTTGCCCAATAAACATGAATATGAAAAGAAAATTGAGGAAGTACTCAACTGGATTATTGATAATCCAAGAGAACAGAAAGAAGAATATGAGAAAAGGGAACAAATGTTAAATGAATTAAGAGAAAGGGTTTTAAAAGATGCTGCAACAGCAGCATCAGCAGCTGTAGAAGAAGAAACAGCAACAACAGCACCAATAGTAGAAACAGAAGATTCAGACATGATATAGAAACAGATGCAGATGATCATATAAATAAAAAGAAAGAGTCAAATGCAACAGCAGAAGAAACAAAAGGTGCAGCAGATATAGCAGCAGTAATAGCAACATTAAAAGCAGAAGCAAAGGAAAAATAAGATGATCAAGTGTGCAATAATATAGATTTAGCAGCAGCGGAAGCAGAGGCAGCAGAAGCAACAAGGTTATCATAATCAATATTTTGTAAGATAATAGCAGCATTAAAAGCAGAAGCAAAGGAAAAATATGATGATCAAGTGTGCAATAATATAGATTTAGCATTTCAAGCAATTTTAGCAACAACAAGTTATCATAATCAATATTTTGATAGCAGCATTAAAACAGAAGCAAAGGAAAAATATGATGATCAAGTGTGCAATAATATAGATTAGCAGCAGCGGCAAGCAGAGGAAGCAGAAGCAACAACAAGGTTATCATAATAAATTTTGTAAGATAATAGCAGCAAAGCAAGTTAGCCATAGGTTATCATAATCAATATTTTGTAAGATAAATAAAATTCACTTTGATTTAGATTTTTTATTTTCCACTTGGTATCATTATGTCCATAAAGGCAGTACTAGTAGTAGCAGCGATAGGGTAATAGTATTAGTGGTGGAAAGATTGTCTCCACAATTAGACATTGTTGGTGACATGATGATGATGATGAATAATCTTCTTGAAATGTATGTGGACTTGGAGAAGACTTGTCGCTGGTATCTGGGCTTGGAAATGTTATGATAGTGGTGGAGTTTAATACTTCATCAAGAATGGTACTACTATTACCATTACCACCATTACCATTATTATTATGATTTATCATGGAAGATCTTATAATATCGTTGTCGTCGTTGATAATTATAAAGTCTGATTGTATATTTGCTTCATCAAGTGCACGTTCAAGCATATTATTATTATTATTAGAGTTTTTATTATTAACAAATGGTGTCATCATCACTGTCGATGACGATGATACTCTATCGTGATTTTTTTTTCGTATGTCAATTTGTTGCTCCTCGTATTTCTCTAGTGTACCAACTTGTTCTTCGTTGGTAGAGAGGAAGAGGATACGACGGCACTGGCGGTAGTAGTAGTATTAGCGGCAGTGGTAGCAGCAGCAGCAACAACGTTTTCGGTATCGGTGAAATAGGGTTCCCTATAATATCCCAATGGCCTCATTTTGTTGGATTCGTTTTCAATCTCGGTTGTTGATAAATTATTAGTAGATGTCAATAATTTTTTTTCGATTACGATTTTTTTTAATAACCACGAAAAATCTTTGGGTCGTCTTACATTTTCCTCTACTTTATCCTCGTTGATATCTTTGGACACCCATCCATCTCCATTGGCTATTGGTATAAACACATTCTCGTTCCAGTCTAGCATTGATGCGTTCCCTTTCTTACGACAAAAATCTCTTAATCTAAGTAATGTATTTTGTGAAGCCTTATCAATAAAAATCTCGGTTGCTTTATCAGGATCGAAAGTCAAGAACAAGACTCTAAGGGATCGACAGAAAAAATGATGACAATTTTGATTTTTATAATTTTTTCCCGTAATACACGTTAGTTTGGATATACAATGTGGTACATATCGCGCATTTCTCCCGGTGCATTTCCGGCTTCTCTGTAATTAAATTCATTCTGCTTCATGACGGTACCTCTTCTGAGAGCTTTTCTAGCACCCTTTCTCTGATCTATCAATGAAGCCAAGTCAACGGTAATGAGACCCGCAATAACCATATTTATATACTTGCCTATATTCCACAACACAATCATGCGTTCTAGGGGGTCATTTGTACCCTCTATAGCCCTGAATAGAGGATTTGATTGTAAGGTGTTTAACAGGTATTCGTTATGGAGACAATGTTCTGTAGAAATTATCTGTTTTGCATTAAAGAAGAAAGAGGCGGATCTATTATAAGTTCTAGAAATCGTTTATTAACATCCTTTCGGTCACTATAATCTATAGGCGATTCATTGTCCCAATTACCGCTATTACTATCACCACCACTGCTTGGGTTTGTGTTGCAGCGGCCCCGGCCCCTGCCGCCGTCGTCGTTGTGTTCACCTAAATGATGGCGAGTATTTGCATGAATAGATTTAAAAATTGTTTCTGGCTTCATACCAAAACATTGTTCGATCAAGTTTATATACCCTTTATATTAAAACATCATTATCATCTTTCTTGTTCTTTTTCTTCTTTTTTTCTTGTTGCCATCATATCGGTTGACACCTTCTTGTTCACTGGACAGTAATAGGTGAGATAATATGTCTTGATGTGTAGCGATTATTATTATATCATCAATATACAAGTTTTCATTATTATTAGCATCATCATCATTTTCATCTTGAATAATAGATTTGTCTTGTCTTTTTAATTTATCTTGTCTTTTTACTCGCTCGCTTTCACTCCAGTGAGAACAACCTTCTCCTGGATCGTAATCGTCGTATTATTATTATTATTTATTTCTTCTCCTCTTTCTTCATTTAGTGTTAGTGTGTCACTATCTTGTTGATTTAACAACTTTTGTTTTTTCATCTTGTTACCACTTTCACTGTTTTTGCATTTTCTCTTATTGGGCGGTTTTTTCCTATTGCTCAAAGAATCTTAGAATTTACAAGAGTCATACCAACATTTTGGAAAAAATTTTCTCCATATCCTCCGTTAATGTTTCACCTACCACATTAGCAATATCCGTCACGAGTGGCACGGGACATTGTAGACGATACAAACCCTTCTGGATCGCTTCGGTCGAATCGAGAAAAGTGTCGAGCCACACCGTGAGATTGATCGTAGAGCGATCAAGAATTTTTGACATCGTAAATTGTCCCGCTTGTCTTTTGCTCAAGTTCAGATTGACGGCTGCGTGAGCTACTGTTTGGGACAGGCTACCGTTGGTAAACATCACGGCGATTAATACTGGTACAAACATCTTAAAAATTAATATTCGATGCGCCTGATAGCCTATAAAATGGAGTATATTGAACTGAATCTGTTGAAGTATACTATACAATAATATCCATTCTTGTTTACTAGCTATTATCAAAAGAAGTTCCTCAACTTGCTCTTTTAGAGCGAGAGGCGATGTGTTATATTGTTTAGGATTTCTCTGTGGGAAAAATGTAATACGTTAGATGTGAATTCCATGACGACGTTTTTTTTATCAACATGAATATCGTTTGATGTTTTTATTACATGTTTTAATCTCTCCAAGGCGTCATCTATAGTAATAACATCATTATCAGCGGATCGAAGTCTATAACCACTCTTGGCGAGAATCTGTTTCCGTACGTCTGTCCAATTTTCATTCTCATCGTTGTCGTCGTGATGATGATGGTGGTGGTGCGGATCAGTATTATTGTTGAACCTGTATTTTAAAACAGCTTGTAAGAGATGAAAATAATTTGACGTTCTTCCTCCGCATACGATATCGGATAGAATAATACTCTCCCTCGAAAAACAATCTCCCGTAAACGCCAGAGAAAAATCATGTTCGATATTTGGCAAAGTATTTATCATATTTATATCAAAAGATATATGAGACATGGCAAAAGGGTTGTGATGCATCATCCCTGTTCTTTCGGTTGCATCCTCGATGAAAAAAAACGCCAAAATATCTTCTTCATTTTTTTATTCTTTATTCCTAGCGAGTTGTTTTTTCCACTAAACGCAAATTTCTACTATAATTAGCATCACGTGTTTCTGTCGGTCTCTTCATGAGAACATCTCCCATTCTTCTTGAACTTTTGATGCAGCATAACCAGTTGACCGTACTAGAAACCGGGAAATATAATATTTTGAGGAACCCCTCCTCTATATTTAAAAGATACTAGCTCACCTATTCCCGGCAAAGGATCGTTTGAAAAATATTTTTTTTTTAATAAATCACATTCTTTTAATTTATCTACGAGGTACGTGTGTAACGTAGGATCATTGAAAACTTGCCAAGAAAGCGGTGCTACGGTCGATACACTGTTGGTGTAATCCCTGAGAACGTCTAACACATCCTTCGAAAGGACCATTCTCTCTCTGGAAGATGGACCGCCACCTCTCACCAAAAACAATTCCGACGATACACCGGGAATAGTTTTTGTATAATCTCTCAAGACAGCGAGTTTTTTTCCCTCGTTTCTCCGTTTTAATCTTAAACGACGATAACACGTCGACCCCTTGGATAGAATCTGATAAAAATTTTCCATTTTCTTTTCTCTTATATTAAAAAATAAAAAGGAAAATAAAAACTAGGGAATATTTTAATTAAATATTTATTGTTCTATATCAATTAATCAAATACTGTTTTTGTGATACGATGAAGGTGGCGGGTCACATATGTGTATCGAATCGCTACACAAGTTTTGTTATATTTGTTTATTTACTTAATTATAACATATATTAAAAAATATTATTCATCATACTATATTTCTTGTATAAAGTTGATTAAACGATTCTGCTTGAGACGATACATCGGCAGTCGACGGTCTAGGTTGTTCATTAGCAGTGTTATTTATGAATCTTTCGGATGAGGCATTCAGTACATTTATAACCGTCTGGAATATTTGTTTATTTTCGATGAGAATATTTTCGGCAATTAAACGATTATATTGGTATTGCCTTGATTATTATTCCTCTTTTTATTATAAACGGGGTATAGTTTATCCATAATGGCTTCTCTGACAGTATGATTGTTAATGAAGGCTTCGTATAGATTCGCGAAACTTGACGACAATCCATCCGTTTTCCTATTCTGTTGACTTATCTGGTTCACGAGGGAGGATGTCATCAGAGAATCGCCACTACCGATTATCATGTTGTGTTCTTGGTTGGTTTTACCACCCGATGTAGAGAGGAGTGTATTGTTTTTAACCGGACGTATAATATCTAGTACGTTTTCTATCCTATAATTACTCATGTCGAATTCATCGGCTTCATCAATCATTCGTAAGAATCCAACGTTTTCGTCTCTATATCTCGTCATGGTCGATCGACGAAACGATATCGTTAGTAGCATAATAATTGGCAATTTCGTCCTTTATAACATGTTGAGCTCGACTGATTGCTTTCAAAACAAATACAATAGCTTTAGTTTTTTCATCGCTTATACTGTCCGGCAAAGAGTTGCTATGTTCGAGTTCCTCTTTCAGAGCCGATGCTTTGGCGATAACGATATCTTGAAGTCTTTTTATCTCGCCCATGCTTTGGTTAAACTGCGTTATCGCCGAGTCCTTTTCAGTGTTAATGACGTCTGGTCACGAACAATATCGGTAGGTAAAATGGATGTCGATTTGCCATCATCGGTAGTAGTCGTCGACTGTCGGTCGATAACATCCATTTTCATTTTTCTCTCGACCGTCTCTATGCCGACATTTCCTATAGGATCACCCTGAACCATAATGTGGGACAGCGGATTGCTTATCAATTGATTTAGAATATTCCGAACGTGGATCTTGGCCATATCTTGCCATGGGGCCGGTCCCCGTATCCTATCTGCTATTAGTAGTGGCGGTGTGGTGGTTCGGCTGTCGTGTTGGGTATTGTTGAGAACGGGTAGCCGACCGCCGTCAACCGTAACGTCTCCGGTCGCTGGATCAATCGTGTACGCCGACGATGATTTCGATACCATATCTGATATAATTTCTGAAACATTTTTATTGAAAAATAGTGCTATGGCAGTCAAGAGCNCGTCTCCCAGACGCCCGGATAGTCGCTCGAAGCGTTCAATATTCTTAAAGACGCTCGTCGTATCCGTAACGTGTCCCATGAGTCCGCCCAAGAAGGGCGATCTACTCATCGACTGCGAATCCAACAGACTCAACATGAGACTGCTACAGTTGGTGATCGCCACCGGGAGCGTCCTATCAACGTCGTCGAAATCTCCCTGCTTGACCAGATACGGGAGTAAAAGAACTCTGTCAACGGCCTTTTCGACGGGAGTGTCTCTCGTTGTACATGACCGCGTCCGTCAGTAGTTGGTTGCTCTCGGACAGGATGGCCCTGGCCGTTGCGGCCTGCGACGACCCTTCCAGAAGGAGCTCTTTCGTTTCGGCCGAAATGGGAAAGAGTTGACACCGTTCGTCCAATAGCATATATCTGGATAGGATGCTAGACCGTTTGAATATTTCCATGTCTTCCGATACGGAAGCATCGATGAAGCCTTTCCTCAGCACATTTCCTAGACTCTTGAGATTCGACGAGGAGTCGATCGCATTGGTTACGTTGTAGGCGAGTTTCACGTCGCTGACGAGTTCCTTTAACAGTTTTGCGTTTATGGCTTCCTCTATCGACGATATTTTTCGATAGTATCTTTTCGTTAAGATTAAGAGCCAGTTGTCTAACGTCCGACACCAAAGACCTTTTAGAGTTTCTGTTATTGTTGTTGTTGTCGGGTGATATTAGAGCGAGATTTTTGTAAAGCGAATCGAATATAGATCTCAGCGCCGGAGCCGCCGAGTCGATGGCGTTGTCATCGTTCTTTTTCTTCATGCGGCTAGTGCGGTGTTGCGATAGCAGGGTCGTCGTCTCTCTAAAGATTCGTTCCACGTCTAGTATTCTCTCCGGTTTGGTCAATACCATATTCGTGAATTTATTGTGCACCGAAAATAACGAACACACGTCGACAAAATTATCCATCATGGTATCGAGAGCGAGATTGGATGCCAGGACGCCCTTATTCGACTCGTACGTTCTTTTATTCAGTAAAATATCGTAGACCGACGGTCGATATTCTCGAATTCGTTCCAAGTGCCTCTTCTCCTCAAGGTGGGCTAGAGCATCGAGCAATTCTTCATGATGAACCTTACCGAAAATTTTGTTTTTTTCAGATGTAATGTCATCTATCCTTCTCATTATCTCTGGATCTTCGGCCAGATTATAGGGAATTCTTTTTTTGTTACCATCTATTATACGGCGCAGCGATTTCATAAAGGGCATGTGGCGGCATAGAGTATCAGTTAGGGAAAGGTTCTTTTCTTTTCCATTTATGAAGTACTTTTTTCGATAAGCCAGAGGGGCTATGAATACACCAAGAGGGTTGCATGTACCACCGCCGCCGCCGCCGCTCTCGTCGTCGTAAGAGTCGGCGGTGGCGTCGTTCACCCCATAACCAGAGATGGCCCTGTCTACCAGGCGACACACATTCCTATAATGTCTCAGAGGATTTTGAGGATAAGATCTCTGGGCAACGAGTGATGACTTGTCGGCCGCTAGAATAGAAATGGCGCTCAGTGTTATAGCTCTATTAATCGTGGGTGAGATGGGTGAGTATACATATAACGGATCGCAGTAACCCGATCAACATATTTGAAACGGTACTAGTAGCCAGATGAATATCACAGTCCAGATTGGATACATTATTGAGGCTCGATAATTTTGAATAAGTAAAATGCTCGTCCTTGTTACGGTGAAGATTACACCCGTGAGCTACCATCATGGTGGTTTTCAAGTCCAGTTTTTTATTATTATCATTGTTATTGTCAGGTTCTTTATCTAATTTAATTGGAGTTCTTTTTCCTCCTCTTCCAACAAAGATTGGCAAACCACTCGGCTTGGATAAGTCAACCAAGGTTTGATCGCACGACGTGTTCAATAGAGAGGTGCCAAGGAGCCCATGTTCATCAGAATCGCATTGACGATCGAATTGAAATATCGCCTTTCGTCTTTAGAGACGAAATAGAGTTTCTCGGCGTTTGGCGATATCGAGGCGAGCGTATGAACGATGGAATGACTCGCTTTCAAGGCGTGCGACAAGGCGGGATCGTGACACCTATTGACGACCGAGCGGAATTTATCGTTGGCGAGACCCGGGCAGTTGAAGAGTTCGGAGCTCGGCACCAGAATGGTACCCGGATTAATAATATTACAACCTTTATTAATACTGTCGTTCAATCCCAATAGAGACGAAATGTTGGTAAAAGCGGCTACTCTCTGCCTGAACTTGAAAGCAATCTTTTTTATTATGCTATTGTTACTCTCGAGCAGAGTGAGTACCGACGAAGCAACGTTGCCATCGCCACCCGCCAACCCGCTGTCGTCTGCCCTGCTTTCGTCCACGAGAGCGGCAGCGTAAAGAGCCGTCAGCTCTTTGTGGGATCGTTCCGTGTTGAAGACGAAGGAGTGCTCAGACTCGTGAGTCGGCGTGTGGATATTAAAGAGGATCATGGCGCATCTTTCACACAGACCCGGTATGACGGTCGACATGGTATTTTTAGCATCCTGCGTACCCTGCGCTTTTAAGATTGTATCTGCCATGTCCGTTATTGCCAAGAGTTGTAGATCGGGTCTAATCGCAGCTTGGCTGGAAATGGGCGATCCTCCACCACCACTCGAAAAGAAATCCTCCGTCAACGAGATGGTTTGGTGGAGAGGGCTCAAAAAGCAATTAAAGGGCAAGGTGCTCGTGAATGCTGTTGATGATGATGAACTGTCAACGACGCGTGGTTTATCACGGTCCTGTTGTGGCTTTGATGTTTTTTTCTTCTTTTCTTCTGTCATGCTCATCCTCGGACCTTCTCCGATATCGCGAAAGGCGGCCGCTTTGTCAAAGGTAGTAGAGATCCGATGTTTTATATCTTCTAGTTCTTCCTGATCTTGATTTAATTTAAACTTAAGGTCACTAATGATACCTTTATTCATCTCGATCGTTTTATCGAATTCTTGTATATTTGACTTTAACTTTTCGGATAGAGTGTTTATGAAATATTCCGACTTGTTATTTATCTCGATAATTGTATTCTCCCTTTTATTTTTAATTTCAGTCAATTCTTCATTTCTAGTGATTATTATCTCGATTATCCTGTTCAAGATCTTAATGGGTTTCCGATAAGTAATTTATTCTTTCCGATCGTTTATGTGAAAGCTTTTTGCTTCGACGGTGTGTTTTTTCCCTATCCGCATTTCCCTCTTCATCGCTAGTATCCTCCTCCTCATCATCATCGTCGTCGTTGTTATCTTGTACGTTACCATAGTTTTCTTATAAACAGGATGCTGATGAATAATGTTCGACACCTTATCCTCGATGCTTTATCGTCTTCACTGTCGACGCCTTTATTGTTTTTAACAAATTCTAATATAGAATCCAATAACGGTTTATCTCGAGTATTAATCAAATTATCAATATTGATAATATCACTGTCCTCAAGGTAGGTATTGTCGCCAGACTGATTATCTTTGTGTTTGTCGAGTTCTTCTTTCAAATTATGAATAAAATTGTTAATTTCCGTTATCTTATTATCGTTGGCTATCGCCATGTGAACAATCTTGTCATCTCTTTATTTTCAACATCAACTTTAGCATCACGATCGGCCTTTGCATTTTCAATGTCTGATAGGGTATCTCGTGATCGTTGTACGTTGGAGTCGTTTTTGGCGCGATCTAAAGATGTAGAGATCTCCTTTTCCAACAAAGGTAATTTCTTAAAGAATATCGATATAACCTCCATCATTTGTTTAAATTCATCTATGAAAGCATTATTACAAATAAGGAGCGGGATTCGAATTTCTGGTTTGGTCAGAGCTACTCTCACTGCTTCAATATTGACTTGTTGTTTATTGGATCCGATAGCTTCGCTTCTTATTTTATCAAGAGCGGAGAGGATCGTATTACTTAAATCACTATTCTCACCGCTATTTATAAAATCTATTTTAGTAGTAATGTTTGTCGAGGGAAGTGTGTATTGCTCAATGTTGGTCGCGATACTCGTTAGGTTGGTACGAGCATTTTCTTTATATGAAGCCAGTTGAGAAAACTCATCTATAAGAGTCTTCGAAAGCGTTTCTTTGTATATACCGGTTACGATCTCGTCTCTCTGAGCATTTTGTATCATGGTCTCCATCGTATCTAAAGCTTTCTCGATTTCGCTTTTGGCTATTCTCAGATTCTCGTATTCTTTTGTGTTGGAAGGTTTTAATTCATTAACTGCACTCTCCATTACCGTATCGCGTCCCAGCGCTTTCCTAACATTATCATCATCTCTGTTCGCTTCTTTGTTTGACGACGATGACACGACGTTATTTTCTGTTGTCGCCGTCGCCGTCGGCGTATTACCGGAGGAAGAGAGGACGATGGCGAATTTTCGAGTCCGTGAAACAGAGCGGCGTCCTCGCCGACCGAGTTGGTAGAAAAGTCCGAGTTAGAAAAGAGGCTAACGAGATTCGCAACATTAAAATTTAAATACGAATGCTTTGCATGGGCCTGAAGTATTTTGGAATATGTCCTATTTGAAGACAATGTCGAAATGTTTGGATGTTGCTTTACGTTGTCATTACTTGTCGTTTTGGTATTGTCGTTGCACGGAAGCGATAGATTTCTCGCCACCACAGGAATATACGGAACTCTTTTCGATGCATATTTTTTATTTTGCGAGTCGAGTAGCGCAAAAGGACGGCAAGTAGTAGGATGAGAATTATTATTATTATTATTATTCCAACGTTGAACAATATTTGGATTCATTAACTGCGAAGGGGGATACCGTTTAAAGCTACCCCGAGGACTTTGATAAACTGATTTATCATTCTTTGATCATCAGAATCTAGAAGAAAGAGAGAGGCTATATCCGGTCTAGAGCTTTGGATTGCTGCTAGTTTTGCTTTTGTAATAAAAAATTTATTGCGTGACGCTTCGCGCTCGATCCGATGGGCGGTAGTCTCACCCTCTGTAAACTTCTTTCCCAGCTTTACACAATATTTGTAACGGGGTGACGGACATAGTTTCCGCAATGAGAAGGAATAAAAGATTCTTCTTTAGTTGATTTCTTAGCGTGGTTATTATCATCGTCCTCGTCATTATTATCGTTGTCTTTATTGATACCGTCTTCGTTCAAGTTGTTATATTGATTGAACACGTTCATGTTAATACAAATGGCTTTTGCCGATGCCAATTGGTTTTTTATATTGACAATTTCTGATAATGCTACAGATACGGTATTCAAGGCTTTAGATATGTTCCAGTGTTCGTGTTTGATAAATATAAGGAAATTATCAATATCGTTCATTTCAGCATCCATCTCCTCTCTGTTTAGGGTAAATTGTCGGTACGGTGTATACGACAAAACGATAGACGCGATTGCGGCCTTAGATGACGAAAGGTTAAGACGACCGATATTTATGTACTGTTTAAGCTTGTTGGCTACCAGAGCTAATCTATTTTTATAAAAGAGCAGCACGGATTCGTGATACTCGAGAGCGGCCAAATCTTCGACCAAGGTAGGGTACATGCTCATAGAAAAGGTCATACTATCTTGACCTAATATATTTTGGTAGGGTTTGCACCTCATATTTATTATACCGAGCACACTGTGCATCATTCTCATAGCTTTGAAGGCTACAAAGTCGGAATATATACCCTTTTTATTTATCAACCCAATTAACCTTTCTCGTTCTTCTGGACTGTTGGTGTTCCTATAAAATGCCCTGTCTATCATCTTTTTATGATTCTCCAGTAGCTTTGTCATATCACCGTTATTCTTCAATTTCACATATTGTTGCAGTTCGACAAATCTCATATGCAGAGCCACTAAAAAGTTTATATCACCGTACAAGTTAGCCTCGCTCGACACTGTTATGACGGTGCCGGCGCCACCGCCCACGCCTCCTTCTTCTTCTCTGTTCAGTTTAATGAAGGTGGTTCGGAATCGACACAGTCGACGATTGTTTGGCCAGGTAGCATACGGTGGATCGGTCCGATTGACTTGTCGTTTAAATTCACCTTCTGTTGCTGACAAAATTCGGAGAGACTTTTTGACGGCCGAGCAAATATGCGATCTTCACATTCGTTCAGCGTACGCCCGAGTCCAACATTTACAGTGCCTGCGATTTGATTCAATATGTTGTTAAATCGATCACCACATACCGACATATTATAAAGAGAAAAAATTGGATGTCGGTAGCCTTTTTAATGTTTTTCAAAATGCTACTAATCCTTTGGGGTTCAGCTTCAAACAATTGTCTGCTATTTATCTCTCGAAATAGAGTCTGTAAATCAATATCAGAACAGTTCGTCCTTTGAATATTCTCGTTTACGAATAAAGTAGGGGAGATTAAACCCAAAATCCCATCCACGTGTCTCATTCTTGTGTTAAAGATGTCACTGAGCAAGACGTTGCTAGAGGGCGTTCTTTCTCTCGCAGATGAAATAATAGCCGTCTCGAGTTTTTTTTGTAACATGTCGAGATTATTTCTAGATGTTATTAACCACTCTACGGCTAAAGGTGTCAAATATGAGAATTTACTACCCAATACAAGTGCTGCAATTGTCATAAGATCTGTATGATTTCTATCTATGGGTTCACCATATGAGGATAGTGGTGGTGATGGCGATGATGATGGTGGTGGTGTCGACGATCTTGACGACGGTAATTTTGTAGGTTCGTCACGTGAGGATTGTGGTTGTATTGAAGATGACGATGGTGCTATCGACGATAATAATACCGAGTGCTCCTTTGACGTGGACGGTGCTGCTGCTGCTGCTGCTGCTGACGCGGGTGTGGTGGTGGTGTTTGTAATAATGGATATTGTATTATATTTAATTTTGAAATATAATCAATAAAATCTTGTGGTAAAAATGTAAGGTATTTATCCTGTAAAAGATTATTGTATTCTGATACTAGGGAGTTTCTATACTCTAGTGCTATTTTTAGGTGTATTTCAATATCTTTAAGCATATTACCCATTTTCTTATAATCCTT
Organism: Penaeus vannamei; assembly: GCF_003789085.1. Taxonomy (NCBI): domain Eukaryota; kingdom Metazoa; phylum Arthropoda; class Malacostraca; order Decapoda; family Penaeidae; genus Penaeus; species Penaeus vannamei. The sequence continues at coordinate 85,321 of NW_020870086.1, read as the reverse complement.
TACCACTTTTATTTTGTTTTTCTTTATAGTGTTAATTAGATTGGTGGTGATTGCTACATATGAATCTAATTCATGCAAAATCTCATTATTGATAATAATTATATTGTTGATCTGATCACACATTTCTTTTGTTTCATCGTCATCTAAAGAATGGAAATTATGTATAATATCGTTTATTTATATTTTCTATGTCGTTCTTACAATTATTTATCGATAATAAACTACTACTGATAATCTCCATGCCTTTTTCAAAATCTTCATCTTGGATGCTAAATTTCTCTGGCACATTTATCGGTGTGATATCGACGACTGTCGGTCTCGAGTGCTTCTCAGTACATTTGTTATATATAGCCGCTACTTTATTTCTCATTTCTATTATGTGTACCAGACGTGTATATAACTGATCAGATGATAATTCACTTTTTTTCTTATCTAGTGATAATTTTGCACTATTCATCTCATTTAAAGTAATTTTATTAGCAATTGTTTTATTCAAAATATCGTCGAGTTTTATTGTTTTATCTTGATGATGTGTATCAATAAAAGACACATCAGCATTGAAAGTATCGTATATATTCGCAGGAATAGATATATCTGTGTTAGATACTTTATTATATATTGTCTCTGTATTATTTATTAAATATTCAATATATGACAAATCATATGCACACTTATTAACCCTCTCCGTATATTTATCGTTAGTATTTTATCATCACTATCATCATCATCATCATCATCATCATCATCATCATCATCATCATCATCATCATTAGTCCACCCTCCATCGTCTCTTATTTTACGATCGAAACATGATATCAGTCTTGAAACGGGAGCATGTAACCAGTTTGCATACACGTTTGGATAATGTTTGTCCACGAGTCGCTTAAAAGTATGTACGGGTAATGATCTATCCAAAAGATTATGAGAGGGTTTCGTTTTTACTTCCGTGATAATGTAGGGGTGTTCACGGATGCCGTCTTGATCAACTCCTCTTTTCTATGTACGATAACTTGCAGTCCCTCCATTAAGAAGATATCGTCTCGTAATATTTCTTCCATATGTTGGTTTTGTTTTTTATAAAATTCTTTATATATATTCTTGACGTTCTTGTTGAGCAGGGAGAGGATCGTCATCGTTCGAGATAGAGCTATATTTTGTCTATCGGATCTAGAATTATTAGACCTATACTCTTCTATTTGTTTTTTCAACTTTTTTCTTTCGGGCTGCTCCATATTGTGTTTGTTAAAGAGCTTACCAATAGTGGAGTTTTCTTGGGCGAGTTTTACAGATACAATTCTGCCATTTTCGTCCACATACACATCCTTTGGTGCAAATTGTCTTCGGAAATGAGCAAGTTTTCTGAGATATTCTTTATGATCAACATCTTCTATATCTACTCTTTCATCATCGTCCTCCTCATCTTCATTTTTTCGGAATAATCATTTTTCGACGAAAACCTTAACACGTCTTCTAAAGACCATCCTTCCATAAAAAAGTTACGACCATATATAAAGTTTATAGCTTTCTTTATAGTGTCAACATTTTTTCCATAATACGGCAGCTTGCCATGGTAAATATGATTACTGTTCCCAATAATATAATCATCGTCATCGTCGTTGATATCATCATCACTATCAATATCATTGTCGTCGTCACTCGTTTCATCTATATCGGAATCATTATTGTTTTTGTTACTAGCATTGTCATCGTCGTAATCCATATCACTCATAGAATCAGCGTCGCTCATTATAACATCATTGTCGTCATCATCGTTACGATGCAGAGAATCGTGATTATATATATCGTTAAATAGAGTATTATTACTATCCGCAGGTAAAGACGGGATACCCATAATACATGCATAGAGTGATGGTGTTTGAATGTTTTCATGTCTTTTTTTATTAGTCTTGAAGGAACGATCTATATAATGTTGTTTATACTTTTCCGAGGTCATCGAGGGGCCTGTCAAGATCTCAGAGAGTGTACTCTTGTGCTTCTTTACAATTCCTCCCATTTCTCTTCCCTCTCTCGTAAGTTTTGCCAGATCGCTGAGAATGTCACGCACTTCGTTAGCATCTTTATTTCTCACATTATTCCATGCACGTTTAAATGTCAGAGCAGCGTTCTTGCTGATACGCCTTTGGTGGTTACATCTTTGAATGTCTCACACATACGATTTGACATACAGCTAATAGTTTTATTATATTTGTTCGTGTTTCCTCATCTATGACCGCCGGTTTCATATCTGTATCCAAGTAACCCAAAAGAAAAATCTTAGAAAAAGGACAAAAATAATCCTTTTTGTATAAATGTCTTTCCCATGAATAATTTGACATCCTCCACAGGTAAATGCTCCATGATGGATCGCGCTGCTTCGTTGCCGTGTTCGGTGACACCCGTTAAACCTAAGAGGGAGCGCAACGATTCGTGCATGGCGTTGGTGCGCGGCGTCTGTGCAAGAATTTCCTTGGAACGACAAATTTGACTGGTCAACAGATACATCTGAGACTCTTTTTCACTCTCGATAGCTTTACATGTGATGGTCAATAGTACATTAGCCATTAGTTCCTCGAGCACGCTCTGCCGACCATTTCTTTTGTTCATCACAAAATTATTACCTAGATTAGTCGAGAGTGAATGAAACAGTTTATTTCCTTCAACTAATTTCTTTTTATATATGGAACTCTCTGTCGCTATTTCATTGACGAAATTTTCGATTTTTTTTATAGAAACGATATAATTTCTCTTTAAATCTTCATTATTTCTTGTGAGGAGCGAATAAGTATTACCTATCGAAAATAAACATTGTCCATCATCAGGGTGGGATAATCATTATCATCATCTTCGTCGTCATCATCATCATCATCACCTTGATTTATCGGGTATTCGTCTGCATTATTTTCGTCGTCACGGAATATATCTGGAAAATCTTCATATAGTTGTTTATAAAATTCAAAATCTATATTGTCATCTTTTACACGACTAAAGCACGAGGAGGGATACCGCCTGTGACGTTTTTGTTTTTCAATGACGGATAAAAAGGTCTTGTACTGTGACGGTTTGGCCAAGAGTGCAATCAGTGAATGGGTGCTCGACAAGTCAAGAAACTTGAGCACGGAGAAATTGGCCGATAACCATTTTATCATCGTGCGGGCAGAGACATTCTCGCGCTCCTATCAATACTCAGAACGCTGACAATGATACACATTTCGTATATGGCTTTAGTGGCTTCTATCAAAGTATTCTTAAAGATGGGAACATTGTCGATAGTCTCGTACACCATGTCCATCTCGACCGATAGGTCATCGAGAGATGAAAAATAAATATCAGAATGATCTTTGCCAAAAAAATTACTCACTCTATGATAAGGTGAAGTGAGCATGGATAGTGTAGTCCAAGAGAAATTATTGTTTATGCTATTATCGACAAGTTTATTATCATCTCTATTATTCATTTGGTCACACATAATCGATAAGACCTCTTCAATATTCTTTATCTTACTGTTTGCATTATAATCTCGATGAAAGTCCGATGCCGTTAAAAGATATTTGGTATGCTGCATATCTCTTTCGCTCTCGATATTAAATCTTTCGAATAGAGAGAGAGGCACCTCGCGAGGGATAAGCTCAGACCGTTTGGATTAGACATGATGTTATCAAGTGACATGTTAAAGGTCGAGTCGGACATTGGTAGAGTTTCGAGTGCTCTGTTGCCAATTAATGTCGTTTCCCAATTGGTATATTCGTTTTCTTTTAGCTTTAGCATGGGATTAAAAAAGAAGACAACATTCGTATCTGACCATATGTCAGAGTATCCTCGTTGTCGGTAACGATTCTATCGAACAGAGGTAGAGCTTTTCGAGAGAAATGAGAGGTGGGCATCTTCCAACAATGTCGCACTTGCAGATCGCAGCAGTCGCCGTTACCGCCGTCACTGTCGACGCGATACCCCACGGCCACGGCAGCATTGTTAAAGTGTTTAGCCAAATACGAGACGGCCCTCGTGGTTGCACCGTCGTCTTTGCCACACATGTCTTGGGGTAGATCTATAAGACCCAACATCAAAGAAGAAGGATCTATATTTCTTACGGAATCGACCGTTGTTTGTAAAAAATTATCAACACACTTTGAAAAAAGAGTTTCTGACGGAATCCACACGTTGGAGAGAGCGAGCGCGTGAGGTGGTAAAGGGAAGAAGGCGTTTTGTTTGCGAGATATGGTCAAGACGACATTGGCGTACAGTGACTTGATAAAGTTTAGTAGAGATGTGTCCAGCACCGAGGTCACCGTGTGTAATATATGATACGAAACGACGAGAGCGTTTTGATAAACGCTCTGTGCGCTTTTGAGGTTGAAATCGGACGGATTTGTTATGACATCTTTTAGGTTGTTAGCCGAACGGTTGATGACTTCTAAACCCTGAATTTCAGGATGTATATGTTTCAAGTACTGATATACCGAAGAGTAGGTGTAATTCTTTGGCACCTGAATGGAAATATTTGTCGTTCCCACGTCAAACACTAAAATTATATCATTCTCGAATCGATAATTATTGTTAATATCTTGTCTATTCAGTTTTTTTTTTAAGGCGTCTGAAAAAACTTCTACAATATTATTATAACTTGATAATGATTCACTACTACTGATTCTAATATCTTTGAAAACGGGTTTTAACTTCATCATAGATTCGGTGCAAGAACTTATAAACTGAATAAAAGATTGAAGCTGAGCTTTATTATTATCTGGTACTATGTCTTTAAAGGGGATCGTCATTTCTTGAATACCTTTTTCTTTTAAAAGTTTGACTCCCAGACACTTTTCATTGTCATCATTGTTGTCGTCTGAGATAAAGTACGTTAAAACTACTCAGTATATCTTCGACTATTTTAGCAATATTGTTAGAGTTGATGAGTTTTACTACTCCTTCTTCTCGTTTGCCTCTTCTCTCTTCTTTCTTTAGCTGGTCATGCCTGTTTATAATTTCTGTTACTGTGAAATCGTTAATATTTCTAAAATACTGATCGTGGTTTGCTCTCGTCTCCATATAATCCTTGTACATTAGAGTACCGACATTGTCCGTAAACGTATCTATAAGATTCCTGCCGTTAATGCCAACGATGGAAAAGAGGCTGTGTTGAGCCAAACGTAACTGACAAGATTAATAAACATCTGTTCTGTCATACCTCCTGAGAGGACGAGTTCGGTTAGTCGTCTTATCTGTTGGGAAGTTTTATTGTGCAAGCATTTATCCAAATAGACTTTATAGGCAATAAGTTTCGAAATAACAAAGACCGGTAAGCGTACAACATTGCGGTTAAAACCTCCGGGACCGTGCAGGTTGAAGGGACTCGTTTCTACCATAATGTAGACCGGCCTATCTGTCAGAGACGAGCTCTCGCGAGATCCAGTCAGCAGCGTCGAAAAAGCAACACCCGCATTCCGTTCGTTACCCCAAGCTCTGTTTACATTGTCAATGTTCTTGATATAGCTGGCAATGTTTTTCTGCGACAGGTTATTGAGAGCTCGCATGCGCTGAGGTTCCGCCGTAAAGTTTGATGTTTCGTCGATTCCTCCAAGATGAAGGTTAATCGAACCTTGTAGTAGCATGTTGCTAATATTTGTCAAGTATTTGGATAAGGCAGTTAAATTAGACTTTCGGTGTTCGTCCAGGGGAAATCTAAACGTCTTGTCCAGCTTGAGGAAACCTCTCAAATTTAAGACTGTGGCCACATCGTGAGGCAAGCTAGCTATGATGTGTTCATCGTCTCGTCTTCTTCTCATCTTATCACTACCGTCGACGCTTCCTCCTTCACCAAGGGACGCACTGTCGATATTTAAATTCCCTAAGGATCTCTCGGTATTGTTGATGGTGTATAACAATGTATCGTAAAGCGAATTCTTAGCACTCTCGTAAATGGGCACATTTTGACCACCCTCTCCAATATCAGCAATGAGTTTTCTCTCGGTGTGAGCTAGATCGTGTAAAAGCGAAACAATTTTAGCATTGCTGAATGTCGCTAGTGCGTCTGTATTTGAATCACGGTGGGGTTGATACATCCACTGGGTTAGAGCTGTTCCCAGTTCGTGTAGACACTCTCTGGCGTACTTTGCGTTGACCTTCATTCGCCTCTGTTGTGTCTTCGAGAACGAATTGACAGTAATCTCTTTTCCATGACGGTCAACGATACGAACAGGACCATGGCCGCACTTTGCCAGAGCCGTTTTTGCTAACAATACCCCGGTGCCTATGCTACTCCTATTAATGCCGGCTTGGGTCATCTGAACAACTGACCTGAACCAATCAATAAAGACTTTATTTTTAAGATGATTATCGCTTGGGATTGCTTGTCCCCAAAATATAGGAACACATCCTTGTAGCAGAGCATTTTTATCTTCTTCTTCTTTTTGATCATTGTTATTCAAGATACTCATTATCTTTGCTGTATCTTCGACCGTTAACCTATCGGTTATTCTAATTCGAGTTATTGGTTTCTCGTCCATTGCATTATCACTCGGAAAAGTAATGAATAAACAGGGGGACATGTATGCTGATTGTTTGATTTGTATTAGGTGATGATGTTAACGGTAGTGGTGTGGCAATACATCATCAGGGGAGCTAGCAGTAAAGGGAATCAAGAATGATCCCAAATACATTAATCTTTTATTGTGTTTGTTTAAGCTTGTGCTCAGGGATTTGAAACCTTCTACCGAAAACGGATCGCTTATTTCGTAAAGTGTAGAAAGCATTGAACACATGGTTTCCAAAAATGATTGAGCAAATAACTGAGTGATATGATAAGCATATTCTCCTTTTCCTTCATCTTCCCCTTCTCCCTGATCATATTTTCGTTTTTCACCTAACATAGTCTTCATGTCGTAATCGGGTTGATTGTGCAGTTTTTTTTCCCTCTCATAGTTGGACCAATCTGATGCCCATTCTCGATGCTTCATATAATTACCAATTTTAAATCCTTTGGAAGGTCTCTCTCGCAATACATTTCTGTACAGCGACTTGAGATTGTCCGCATCTCCAACATTATTTATTTTGGATTCGACGGTCTTGCGGAGTGTCTCGCCTAGATTCTCGTTAAAATACTTTGTGACGGAGTAAACATCGACATTGACGTTGGCCATTCTCGTAAACGGAGTCGATGAGGATGCGTTTCTGACCCCCTTAATATGGATATTATATTATCGAGTAATCCTACCGCCCATACACCTAACGCTACCGAAACGGGAGAAGCGCATTCGACACCTCTTAAGCTACCACCTAAAGCTTGTTCACGAAGCTTGTATAAATCGCGCATGATGGCATCATAAGCGCTCTGATTTGACAAGAATTTTTTAACACATCTTCTACGACTTGTCTTCTCTTTGTGCTTAAAATCACTCACCAGTATAGCGTCTTGTAATCCTACTTTGGCAAGTATTTTAAATACTGACATTTGTATTTTGGCAATATTGTCGGTAATGGAAGCTGCAGCAGATAACGAAGGAATCAACAGTCGAGGTTTTTCGTCTTCCACCATCACCACACTTTCCCTCCTCTGCATTTTGTATTGATATCACATAGGGCTCGTCGCACGATAAATATGAAGCATCGGCACCGAGCGAAGAATCTGTTATGATAATTTGTGGAAGAGTGAGGCAGCTTTCGAAGATAAGGAAAAACACCAGTCTGCTACAGCTACGCCCCTCTCGACCTCAAGATTATCTGTATTGTTGACATTTTCCGTTGGGTGAAACATTCTACTAATCAAATTTATTGCAAAGCTATCGAGCACGAAAAAAAAAATAGTTTATATAAAGGTATAAGGAAAAAATATCCAATTTTATTTTTTATTTTACCATAAATTAATTTATTTCATCTCGATTTTCTCTCTCTTTCATCATCATCGTCATCATCATAGAGACCGGTGTCAATAGATCCGACTTCGCTCTCGTCGTCATCATCATAAATCTCAATATTCTCATAATAGAGCTTAGTGAAAAGTTTAGAGAAATAGTTGCTTATAAATATTCGAAAATAAAATATGATATAACATAAAACTACCAAGCCAATACCAAATAATATGAACTTCAACATGATTTCTTTTTGTGACGCTGTTGAATAATAATAATAACAACAATTACATATAACAGAGTAATAAAGAATACTTATACTAACAATATTAGATTGAGTTAATAATAATTTATCGACTGGTAACAATGTTGGTTTGAGCTAATAATAATTCATCGACTGAGCGAGTTGTTTCAGCTTTTGTTGAACCATCACGGATACAGCTAATATCTTTTTATCATAGTTTTGTTTTCTAAAAACCTTTATCGTATCTAATCCTTCTACACAAGACCCTAACAAAAAATGAGCAGCATTAGCTATATCGGATTTCTCAATCCACAGGCTTCTTAAATGTTCCATTATTTTTCTCGCAAGAGGGACAATTAAACTCTCATCCTTAATCAACTCGGCCCTCTTTATATCTTCTAGACATTCGGAAAAAGATACAAGATCACTCCTAGTACAAGATTAGTTGTATTTATTTCGGTCAACGCATAGGTGAGACACAGTGTAATATTCACCTGAGCATGTCTTTCGTAAGAAAAACAAAGTGTTTGACATATTGAATTACTCCGGTTAAACACGGATAATATATTTGGTACTACAGATAAATACCACTGGCAATCTAAAGCCGATACAAATTGAATAATACTACTAACTCTATATTTTGTCGAGATGTTCTTTACAATTTCTACATTATGTGATAGTAAAGCTATCAAAGTACAAAAATCAAAATGAAGTTCTGGTGTTCGTAACCTCTTAAATGCTTTGGACCCGTCATCTTAGACACGACGAGGTGATAAATATATAGAGCTTCTCTGACCACATCTTTATACTTATCAATAGGCATATTATTATCAATTTTCAATATAATATTAATCATTTTCTTTATCATTTCACCTGAATAACTGGTACTGTTTGTATTAAAATTTCTCAACAATTGTTGACGACGTACCAATTGAGCATACTCACGAAGAATAAGCGTTATCTCCTCTTTGAACATTATTAAACATTCAACATGTTCTCGGGGCATCTTTGTCGAAGCATACACAATAAATGATTCTGTGCCTTTACTGACAATCTTTTCGTGATTCGATATTATATTAACCATTTCACTGTTAGTCTCAAAAGAAAGCAATGATTTGTTGGCATCTTCAGATAACGACAACAACCTCTTACAGTCGTCTTGATAAATACTGGCATCGTCGTTTTTTCTTTTCAGTGTTTTTTTATTATTATTATTATTTATTGACTCTTTAGACAACAATATTACAGAGTTGTAGTTATCTAAATCTATGTCACTGGTTTCATCATAATCATTATTACTACTATTATCATCATCATAATTATATCATTACTACTACTACTACTATTGCTACCATTTAAATAAGTCTCCATATTTCATATTTGTATTTTTTTAGCGTCTCTTGTTGTTATTGTTGTAGCAGTCCGTAGTATAGACTTATATATTACTGCGGTTTCTATTAGAACTTTAATTTTTCTCCTCCCCCCTCCCTTCCCAACTCGTAAAAAAAAAAATATAGCTTTCTTCATGTTAAGGTTATATGGAATAATAATTATTATATAATTTTAATTCAACATATTGTTATACATTCTGTTCATTTTTTGATACAGTTTGATGTTACTGGTATTGCTTTTATTTATTTTTTGATACAGTCTGATGTTACTGGTATTGGTTTTATTTTTATTGCATCAAAAGCAACTTTTATTCCTGTTGCCTTCTTTGCCGATGCTACTTTTGTATCAGGTATTTCTTTTTTGTTTCACTTGTTGCTGCACTTTTTACTGTTCTACTTCTTTTGCTGCTGCTGCAAGTGCAGTTAAAAACCTTCATTTGTATCTTGTTCTGTATTATCAGAACTGGGGGCTTGAGGTGGTGTTTTAGACATTTTATTAGACATTTTATTCTTTGTTGAGTTGGTGAGAATGGATTATATATATATATCGTATATTATATATTATATTTTCTCCTTATCTCCCCTCCTTCCTAACAATATTTTTTACCCCTAAGAAATATTTTTTTAAGAAATGTATTTTATATAACAAATATTTTTATGGTCGAAAGAATGAAAAAGATAAATATATATATATGAACATATATATGATTGTTATTATATATGTATATATATGTTCGGTAAAAATCAACATGTCAATTATTATAACTCGAAATACCGATATGCCTATCAGTGATTCGGATGATGATGACGATGACGATGATGAGAATTTCAAAATATTAGATAACTGGGAAGTTCGTATTTACTAGATGATAATAATAATAATAATAATTACGAAGACTATGATGATGAAATTGAATATGATAAAGATGATGAAAACAATGATGAAGGATCTAATATTATTGATAGTTTAATTAATAAGAAAAACAATTATAACGATATTAATATTGAGATGATTTATAGTAGGATCGATAACAATATTCAACAAGAAAAAGATATTAAAGAATCACAAAATGATGTATATAGTAAGGGTTATTATGATTTATATAATATGGTAAAATCTGATAGTACAACTACTGTGAGAATTCAAGATAATGATCAAGATGATGATGAGGATCATGATAATAATAATCAACAAGAAGCTACTAAGATATCGCAAAATAAGATTTATAGCAGGGATTATTATAACATATCCAGACTATATAACATGGCAAAGAGTGGAAAAAAATCTGACAATAAAGTAACTACTGTGAGCATTCAAGATGATGATGTTCAAAATAATGATGATACAGTAACTGTTAACATTCATGAAAATAATCTAAAGATAACGAATGAAATGAACAGAAATAAAGATACAATATACGACACTCTTATACACCATATAGAATACGATAATGATATAAATAGTAAATTAAATGAGAGTAGTAATGAAATAATAAATCCAATTAAATACAATATACACGGAAAAGACGATTATGATAATAACAATGAAGCAATAAATTTAATTAAATATGATATAATAGGTAACGATAATAATAACGATGATAATAATAATAATACTAATAATTTATATGATTATCTTGTTACACGTTACATTGACGATGATAATAATAATGATAATATTGTTACTACTATTATTGATGCTGCTACTGACACTACAATTACTACCAATTCTAATATCGAAATTAATACCACTAATGATAATATTATTAATAACAATGTGGAATCTATATTCGATGATGTACCGAACGTGCCCTCAAAATCACCGTCACCTGATACTAAAACAATACAGGTAACATATGCTGATAAAGTATTACTACCAATACCTAATGAAACAAACAACATGAAGATCATCGATCCTGGCATTGAAACAATGCAGACGATACAGAGGTATGATAAAGTATCAGAAGATAGTATCATCATTAATACGGAGAGGAGACATGACCATATACTAGAAGACGGTACTGCAAGATATACCGTCTTTAATAATACTAACGATAATACTCAAAAGAAATAACGTCTCGTTTACTACTACCATTGATACCGACAGTATCCAAACGTTAACCCAAAAAGCAGACCAAACGACAATAACAATGCGGCCACCACATTTATCTTCTGGCAACAACAGTATTATTGAAACAATATATACCGCTGATAACCAGCCTCAAAATTATTATATTTATGATTTACACCAAGGAAACGAAACACAGCAGAGTTTTAATATATCCATAGACAAGGAGGATTGCAGCGATGACATTGCTGCAGGCATTGATCGTATTGGTGGCGATACTCATGATAAACGGAACGGATATACTATTATTAATAAAAATAATGATAATAATAATAATAGGAGTAGTAGTAGTAGCAGCAGCGGTTATAGTACAAATAGCAATATCGATAAAAGCGATTTCTTTCTAGGTGAGAATTTAAAACTCGATAACCCAGTAATCGAAATATCAAGGTCTGATAAAGATAAATACAATGATGAAAGACCGTATGACAACGATAAAGAACAACAACTACAACCACCATCTCTTCATCAACTAATGAATAATGTAAACAATCACATTAGACCAAATATAGAAAAAGGATTACGTGAAACAAGTTTAACCATAGAAGGTATCAATATTAAACTCTTGGAGGAACAGACACGACACCTAAAATGTAATGCAATTGTTATTGATCTATTCAATAAAAGACAAGAAGCCATTAAAGCAGGTGTAGGTATTGACGATCTACCTCCTTTCCCATCAGTGGATCAGATCGAAGAGCTACGAAAGACTATAACTATAGAACTCACGATTAAAAAGTTGGAAGAATGTAAGAAAATGAATTGCATATCGGATGCAAATGAGCGCGAGGTTAATATTTCTCTTTTGACGACCTTACAGGAAAATCAGCTGTTGGCCAATCCCATATTCGACGGATACGCTAGGGTCTATCACAACAATATGACTTTACAGGATAACCTCCCTACTAAAGTTTCTTGTTTAGAATTCGAAATTAGTACGATGGACGAAAAAGAATTCACGGACGAATACGAACGCTTGGAATACTATACCGATTTTATAAATAGACTCTTGGTATTCAAAACGGAAGGATTAAAACAATGGCTGTCTATTATACAGATTTAAAGCAAGTTATAAATGGAGTTATTGATTCATTAATGAAAAAAAAATGATGGCGACGAGAATACTACATATCAATATGACGAGTTTGATGATGATGAGTCCTATTAGTACAGATCAGTATACTACAACAACAATAAACACGGAGACATGTAACAAGTCTTTCATATTGCACTCTAGTATAGAATTATTTTTTTCGTTTATTCACGAGAGGACTTCCCGATATATAACAAACATCTCAAAAAATGTCGCAGAGCTGGCTCTTAGGTTGGGAATTCCGTTAATAATGATTCGATGGTCGAGTTCCTTTAAATCATCAACAGTATATAAATCGCTATTAAAAAGGAGTATTAACAATATATCAAATACATCTACTGATCCGTCGATATTCATTCTGTCAAATATCTTAAACAAGACGAATAATGTTGATTCCTCGCATAAGAGCGAAATACATATGGACAATTCTCATTATCCATAATTCTGATTCTAACAAAATTTTGATGAAGACAATTCTGAGAAAGACATCTCAGTGGTCTACGATATAAAAAAGCACATCTTTGACTATCTACAGAAAAATCGTAAACGCCTTTCAACTATGTTAATCAAAGGTATTTTAGAAATAAAAAATATTACTTCTATGATTATAAATACTCAACAGGTCTTATCATCGTTGTCCGAGTCGTCACCCGTGTCACCGGTAACACCATCACCCGGAAGAGTGTTCAAGAGAAAACGTAAGCAATGATCCAGTATCGAATAATAATAATAATAATTATAATAATAAAACCGTTGCTGTTGAAGATTGATATTTTTATTTCATTCGTATGTAAAATTGTAACGTAAATTTAAAATATTTGGTTTAGATAATTTGATAAAAAAGAAGACGAATATAAAACAGATAATGACGACTCTAAGCGAATTACTTCGTATTCGATTCGATCATGAAATTGGTAAAAGATTAAGTGATGATATCAATGACGATGTTGATTACAATCACTTGTTAGAACAGTATCGTAACACTATTACTCTTGGCAAGAATGAAAATAAACTCGTTCAACATATCGACAGATCTAAACTCTTATGGAATCCAAAACACATAAAAAACTTTATATCTTTAGGAAATGAAAAAAATATGACCGAATATATCACAGCACTACTCGACAACATCTCTACAAAGTTTACAAATTTCCATAACCCTAAATGTTGTAAAAGAGAAGCTCAAGATATTAAGAGATGGTCTCATCGAATCGACGTTTAATGATATAAAAAAGACGCCACATTTTCTCTTCATCAACAAAGAGCTGAAAGAACGCATTCAGAAGAGACGATCCTCACTGAAAGATTTAGTGATGAAAGAATACGGTAACAACAATAATGAACACAGAAGCCTAATTCTTCAACACATGTTAAATATACATAAACTTTCCGAATTTGATAACAGTACCGATCTCGAATATAGTCTAAAGTTGGGTGAGATTTCGTCGTGCCAGTCACCGAGGGCGGATGAACATCATTCAAATTATCTTTCTCAGATGTTGAAAATGGTATATTCTCACTGTGGAATCGGTACCAAAGAGATGGGTCGTTCATCAATCAAGATGAGAACGAACATTGTTTATAAAATATTGCGTCAATTATATGATATTTCTGAAGAAATCACCACTATAGATTGGGGTATTAATAACGATAATAACCATGTGCTTGACCGTCTAACCCCTATCAATAGCAACAATAATGATAACATTAGAGACGATCTTAAGAAGAAAGAATCCATCTCGGTTGCCGACGCCCACTTGTTATACGGTGAACCAGAGGTCGTATTGGCGTACGCAAAACTATTGCAGTTAAGACATCCCAACGATAAAAAATATAATCATAATTTTACACCACTTTTTAATCCTCATTCGGATTTTTACAAATTAGTGCCGAATGAGATTCCTGCTAGTGAAGATAATATCTGTATTTATAACAACTTTATATCGGATGTAGTATTTGGTTACCGCTGGAAGGAACATATTTTTTTTAAAAACGCTCCAAAACTACAACAGGGTAGCTTATTTAACATGATGAAACATTTACAGGATATAGAAAATGTAACGCTCAATGACAAGAGGTCGCCTGTACTGTACAGTATAAAGAGTATGTGTGATGATGTACTAAAAAAAACAATCTTGTTTATATTCTATCTACACTGACGTAGCCCCCAGCATGTGTACTACAGCATCAAATAAGGATATTTTATTATTAGGATCTATTATGTGTAATCTATTTCTGTTTAAACTAATCGACCTCGTTCACATCAGTAGATGCAATATAACAAATAGGTCCATCTACAGTGTAACGATAGATTCTCCATACTATGCATCGTCTCATCCAAATAATCAATTATCGGATAAGAATAACAATGTTGATTCGTTGGACAAAAAGATATATATAACCGAGGATATGGCAAAAGTGTTAGAATTATCTCTGAGTGGAGAGAGAAGAGGTAATAACAAAGGAACGCGAATATGTATATTTTTTGACGTAGACTCGTCCAGTCCCATAAGTATGGTATCATTTTCTCCTCACAGTGGTGACGACAGAGAGGAGAAGAAGAGTAATGATAAAATGGCAAAGTTTAGTATTGGAGAATTTAGGGGGTTAACAGCGGATATCAT
>NW_020870086.1:60000-62500 GCF_003789085.1 Penaeus vannamei | reverse complement strand
TCTCACGCCTATAGTATATATACCTATATTAAATATATAACTATATATATACACACACAACACCACCACGTACACACACACACCATATATCACTCGCCGTATTTAGAACTACCTCCAAATATTATATAAACTATACCCAATATCCACATTGGTACCTATGACAATAGCTAATATTACAATCTATCACTATTAGATACCATTTATTTAATTCATAAAAAGTACCTTTAAATATAGAATTAAGCTGTACATAACTTAGTATATATCCTCATAATATAAATAAATACTCCGACAATATACATACACACACACACAACACACACTGACACACACACACACAACATACACACACGCACACACACACACACAATCTTATATATGTATATATATATATTATATATATATATATATATATATAATATATATATATATATATATATATATATATATATATATATATATATATATATTATATATATAATATATATATATATTATATATATATATATATATATATACTAATCCACACACACACACACACAATTTGGGATTTGATAGTCAAAGACAGAAAGCTAGAAAGAGATAGACATATACATGCAGAGACATGGCTACCTGATTCATCCCCACTCTCGAGGTCGAAATCGGGCAGCGTCCCCGCCTCGGACGTGGACGTCGACGGCAGCTGCGGACCTCTTCTGCGTTCCCTCTGGAATCGGATGGCCTTCCCGCGGCGAGGTCGGGGTTTCTTTGGCTTGACTTTAGTTATGGTCTGTGTTGCGTCGTTAATTTCGACGCACTGCCTCTGGTCCGCGTCGAATTTCAGCGAGATCGTTCCTCGCTCGACCATAGTCTCAATGACCTGAAGAATAAGAAATGATAGAACATAAAGGGATAAATGAAATAAAGAATATTTAATAAGATGTTACAGAACACGGACACCACAACGCTAATCCGGAGCTAGGCAAGAACACACTCGGGCGAGTGCGTGTGAAAACCAGCTACATCTATATCATGCTACTGAAAGGTGTGTAATGTTCTATGTTTCAATTGATATAGTCAACACACTATAGTTTTTTACGATTCATATAATCATATTGTCAGCTATATGGAAAGCGGATGGGTTGGGCTTCACACCTAGGCATTGCAGCTGCCTTACTTCCTGGCTTCGCACCTTCCTTTACCAAGCCCAAGACTTTCTCTTCCCGGCTCTTCGACACGCCCGGAAGAAGGACACCCAAAGAATAGGGTACGAGGCACCTCCGCCAGCAGGACAAGGAGGCGCTGGATATAAGGACGTCTCGTCAGGCAGAGAGGAACAGCACCAGAAGCAGACCAAGACCTAGCAGGAGTCATAGGGCAGGAGGCCGCCCTCGGCCCTCAGGGCGCGGTCACCTCTCGGGGCCGCGCCATTACCTCCCCAATAAACTCCTCAAGCAAGTCCCCCTTTCATTCACCCACCACCTCCACGCCCCCCAACTCTTACGTTGACAACGGGTGGCTAGCGGTGGAAGAACTTCACAACGCCGAACGTTCCTGAAAGAAGCTCCTACCGAAGTGCCTCCTCGCCTTAACGCCAGCCATCGCTAACAAGATCCACACCATGTCTGCCACACTACGTCATGCTGACACCTCACGCCTGTTCTACGCTCCCGACGAAGTCGCTGAAGATGAATTCCCAAACCCACTCTCGCCAACCGACTCACCTACCTCGCCAAGTCTTCGCGAACCTTCGTCAGCACAAGCCATGAAATCACACTTCGGCCCTACACCACCGATACTCTCTCGCTACTTTTAAGAGTAAGTGTACCTCTTCAGTGCCAGTTTAACTATTCGCCCTCCCTAAACCCACCCACACCTTACATATAAGTTGCCTTTTCTTAACTGCTAATTCTATATTACATTTTTTCTCACTGTTAATAATTGTGTTAACTCACAACGAAGTTACACACTGGGGTCACTGTGACCACTCACCTCACTCCCCCGTCCTAACCATTCTTTAATTGATGTATATTGTTGTATTATTTGTGTCTTTCAGACTATCGTATTATTGTTGTCTTCACATTGCATAATGCTTAATTTTTGAGAACAAATAACTATTTCAATTTATTTAATTATCGTAATGTATCGGTTTTCCCGCGTATATCATTCGCGTCTATTGTTGCGAATTTACAGTAATCTTTGCTTCACTTTATATGCTATGTTTATTTGTAGTTCCTTCGTTCTTGTTTGCCGCGGTTGTTTGCTTATTCACACAAAACATGTCGACCCTTTACTCACCTATTTGACCGCTCTACACGAATTCACTCTAGGATTATTTGTACTAAGTACCATGTTTTATAACTGATTCTAACTCGCTTTAATGGTCTACTCTCTATATTCGATATCTTATCGTTAGTACTGCTGGGATTTATGCTTCTTTAGTTTTAAGGTTTTGGTGAATATGTAACTTGTAACTAACTTGATGGAGTCTAAATCTGCTGCAATAGGGGTTACGCAATGCAGA
>NW_020870086.1:25000-55000 GCF_003789085.1 Penaeus vannamei | reverse complement strand
ACACCCACACATCCACACACATATGGGAGTATTGTGGCTACGATCTGAGCAGTTCTGTCAGTGGAGGCTAAATGTTCATTGTTTTAGTCGTCCCTTCCAAATACATGCAAACAGCACTGCAGCTGCTATACAGAACTTTACAGAAAACAGATGAACGTAATAGGTTAGGAGTCTTGTCTTTGACTTTAAAGTCTTTATAGTAGTGGCCAGTGGTGTTTGTTTAAGTGAAAATTATCTTTAAACCTACAGATGAGTAGTGCATGTTTAGTCATTTTCTTCTAATACTATAACAAATGGGGCTTAAGTATGGAAGGTTTAGGTAATTTCTATCTTTGGCGGTAAGGTGTACTGGCGCTCTTTTTATAAGGATATTAAGGTTTGTCTAATGGACCTTTGAATGACAGTGGAAAAGCATTCCTTCTTAGGGTGTCAATGATGGAGTCTCATTCCTTGGTGAATATTATATATGACTGATCTTTTGTACACTCTATTGATAAGGCTATTCATTAAATTTGTTTTGTATTTTTGATAGGAATTAAAGTATCAAACTTCGTGGTGAGGCCTGTGTATGCAGGCTTTCTGTATGTTGCAGTTGAAAATATACTGTTATCTCTGCTTATACTGACATGCAAGAAAGGTAGTTTACCATTGGACTCTAACTCACAAGGAAATTTGCTATTCTCATGGTGACTGTTCATACACTGCAGGAATTTCCGTATTTTTAGCTGTAATTTAAACAAAAGAAATGTGTCAACATATCTATAATGCATGTGTCTAAAATCATAGATGAATTTGCAAACGTTGGACCTAGGGAACTACCCATAGCCACTCCATCAACTATTTATGTGATTTACCATTAAAGAAGAACGTATCTTTAGTGGCAATTTCCAGCAAAATGGGAGGGTTGCAGTTAAACACCTATGATGGACATCTCTTAGGCCTAGATTAAACAAGGAAAAGGGCCTTAAACTACCATTTCATATCCTTTTCAGTTAACAAGGGCGAAACAAAATATGGAAACAAAATGACACTGAAACATGGAAAAAATGTCTGTAGACTAAACATTAAAATATTCGTCTAAAAGCTCAATAAACGCTGCAGATGCATGTGTGCTTGTGTACGCATTAAATTCAGATTTATATATCGTGTGTGAATGTTCGTGTGCGTTTTTATGGGGATGTAAGGCATGTGTGTTTCAGAAGGCATTTACATACTGCGTGCATGCGCGTGTACAATTTGTTAGTGTGCAGAAGTATGTACGCGCGAATGTGAATGCGGGTGTTTATGATTGTGGGTGTGTGTGGGTGTGAGTGTGTGTGTGGGTGTTTGTGTATTTGTGTGTGTGTGTGTGTGAAGGGAGAAAGGGGAGAACGTACCTTTTTCGTGGCCATATATCTGGGTCTTCAAAACACACACACACCTCTCACGGCAGGACCCACGACAGGCGCCTCTTCTCCCGTCTCCTCGTCCAGAGATGCAAGCGATTCCCCAGCTGAGGCGTCCACAACCTGCATGAGGAACGAAGCTTCTACACAAGTAACACCCAGAAGCTACGATAGGACACTTTTGAGTATCTTGAAAACATTTTTTAGAGAAAGGTCAGTAAAAGAAAACTTGTTTATCCTAGGTGATTTAAATGATCTAACCTAATCAAATGCAAAGTTAAGTGGGATAATTAATGAAAATGAATTTTAAGTAAACTCATAAACAAGCCTACAAGGATTACGGAAAGTACTTCATCCATATTAGATTTCATAATAACAAACAGAATCGATATTATTCTTCACACAGACGCTATCCCTTGCCAAATTGTTGATCACGAACTTTTTACCCTGATCTTAAATGTAGAAAAGCCAAAGCGACAACCAATCACCCAAACTTCTCATGATCTATCTCATCACAGTCCTAAATTACTCTGCGACATATAGCCAACGAATCGTCGCTCTGAGATATTTAGCAACAGATAATGTTGACAGACAGACAACAGATATGATAAAGAATGGCCTATTAAAACTAAAACAGTAAAACGTCCTCCCGCTCCTTGGATAAATTAAGAGAAAATTAAATGATAGAAATAATACTCAGAAAGCTCTCAAGACACCATCCTTCAGGCTGAATATAACACAAGATGAGGTATGTGAAAACACTCATCCAGTGTGCGAAAACAAATTATTTTAAAAGTAGGTTCAATATAAGTAGAAACGATTAAGACACTAGTGCCAAATAAGAACTAAGACACAGATATTTCCCTAAATTCCATAAACAATATAGAACACTTTAATATCTTCTTTGCAGAAGTCGGTAGATTTACGATCAGACAACAGCTAAAAAGTAATATATAGTTAAAACAATGTATCTTTATAGGCAACCGTCACAGCATAGCAAAAATACCCATAGATACAGTTATAGAATTCCATGGTTGGTACATCAAACATAACACAACAGTAAAAAATCAATACGTAGACAGATACATGACATTTGAAACACACTGACCACATCTTCAGAAAAGTAATGGGCACTCTGATATACTTAAATCACATCGAAAATAAAATACCCACAGAAACAAGAATTGCTCTTATACAAACACTAGCATTTAGTATGATTAATTACTGCCTAAACATCTGGGCCCCACAAATAAGACACACACATAGGACACAGAAACTACAGAACTATGTAGGAAATATGAATAAATATGACCACATCACTACACTAAAATGGCTAAAAGTACAAAAGGAATACTACTATGACACATGTATTCTAATCTATAAAATCATACAGGGAAATTACACAAAGTGGCTATTACCTTTATAGAAAAGAGGTAACACAACGGGTGTTTACACATGGTAAAATAACTGCAAATATATCAGAAGATCAAATACAGAAACTGGGACAAGAAATATGCATATCCGAGAACAACTGATCTGGAACCAATTACCAGAAAATACTAACCAAATGACATTTAATACGTAAGTGGAAGAAAATCTACTTAGGATAATAGTATTCTGCGTAATTTTGTTTCACAAGCATTGCATGATATCTACGTCCATAACATCTCATTACATAGCATAAACAATATATATATATATATATATATATATATATACATACATACATACATATATATATATTATATATAATATATATATATATATATATAATATATATATATATATATATACACACATACATACACACATATATATATATATATATATATATATATATATATATATATATATATATATATATATATATATATATATATATATATATATATATATAAATAGAATACCCATTGTAATTAATGGAATAAAGTGTTTTCCCTCTATCCCTCTACTTTATCCTCTCCTATTCTCTCCTCTCTCCCCTCCCTCTACTTTCTCCTCTCTTCCCTTCCTCTACTCTCTCCTTTCTCTCCACCCTCTATTCACTCCTCTCTCCCCTCCCTCTATTTTCTTTTCACTCCCCTCCCTCTATTCTCTCCTCTATCCCCTCCTTCTAGTCTCTCCTCTTTCCCCTCTCTCTAATCTCTCATCTCCCTCTATTCTCTCCTCTCTCCCCTCCCTCTACTTTCTCCTCTCTTCCCTTCCTCTACTCTCTCCTTTCTCTCCACCCTCTATTCACTCCTCTCTACCCTCCCTCTATTTTCTTTTCACTCCCCTCCCTCTATTCTCTCCTCTCTCCCCTTTCTCTAATCTCTCATCTCTCCCCTCCCTCTATTCTCTCACCTCTCCCCTCCCTCCCCTTTCTCTCTCCTCTCCCTCCCCTTTCTCTAATCTCTCATCTCTCCCCTTTCTCTAATCTCTCATCTCTCCCCTTTCTCTAATCTCTCATCTCTCCACTCCCTCTATTCTCTCCTCTCCCTCCATGTAAGAGGTATTGACCTACATTGATACTGGTGGGGGAGAGTATGGCTTCACTATTCCTAAGAATTAACACATGAGTTGAAAAGAACATGATAGAGACATAAGCCGCCGGTCAATCTACCTACCTCTCCGAGAGCGATCCCGCCTCGTGGAACTCACTCAGGCCCGAAAGGTTTCGTCGAGCGATCGGGAATTTCGTACTATTAAAATCATGCCTGGCGAACGTTCGCCAGGGTTGGCGAAAAATCGTATTGGAATAGCCTGACGAAGCAAAGTCGCGAGAGCTGTTTGAATACTATTTTCTTGCTTTCAAATTGTAAATTAGTAACATATTTGTGTATGATATGATGTAGGAATCACAGTGAAATTCTAGAATATCTTAAAATCGTAATTTATTATGAAATAACGTATAGACGTAGTTTTTTCAAGACTTTCGATGTTCCAGTCGAGAGCTCAAGACATCAGCTGTATTCCTTACCCCCAACCCCTACCCCCCACCCCCTAGATGCCTTAATTAGATTTAGGTTGTTATATTGGTTGTAGGGATAATGTTCTTTTCACAAATATTACCAGAAGTGTTTTGATGGTGGCATGTTTACTTTTGGCTATAGAAACATAGCTGTAGTGCTCCATCGCCCTATAATGAGGCGTGTCTAATGATACCCTGATAGGCCTACAGTTCAATATCTTATATCAATTAGGAATAGTAAAATAGTAATTTTTAAACTCTTTTGTTAAAGTATAAAGTTATTTTTGTATAAAAGTATAAAGTTATTTTTGTATAAAAGTATAAAGTTGATATAGTATAGTATAAAGTACTTTGACAACCTTTCGCCAATGCTGGCGTTCGCCTGGCGAACATCTGAGTGAGGGTGGCCTTACTATAAAACCCAAGGCAGGTGTTCGCCAGGCCTGGCGAACGAAAGGGATCGTCAGGCGCTAACATCTTGGATTCCTGCTAAATCTAGTGCTTCGGCGAATGAAAAAAACGTGGGAAACACATATTTGTTACATCTGCAGTGTGTTATATCAACATATAAGTAAATATATATTGTTGGCATATAGCAGGGATTTTTTTTTTATATTAACTTACCTTACTTATATCATCTCATATATTACCTTACCTAACATAATCTAAGCTTAATTATTAACCTCGGGAGAAGACGATAATGTTATATCCGTAATAGCCTCACTTTATACAAAGGAGTTCAAAATTAATAATTTTACTACACCTAACCGATATAAAATAGTTAACTGTTGGGATACAAGGGTTAGGTTAGGTTAGACACGCCTCATTATAGGGCACTATAATGAGCACTACAGCTATATTTCTATAGCCCGTAGTAAACATGCCATCATCAAAATGGTTTTGGTAACATTTGTGAAAGG
Organism: Penaeus vannamei; assembly: GCF_003789085.1. Classification (NCBI taxonomy): domain Eukaryota; kingdom Metazoa; phylum Arthropoda; class Malacostraca; order Decapoda; family Penaeidae; genus Penaeus; species Penaeus vannamei. Next base: position 49,745 of record NW_020870086.1, on the reverse strand, counting down.
AAATTTATCCTTACAACCAAAATAACAAACTAAATCTAAATAAGTCTTCTCGGGGGTGGGGGTGGGGTAGGGGGAAGAAATACAGGTGATGTCTTGAGCTCTCGACTGGAACATCGGTCTTGAAAAAACAACGTATATACGTTATTTCATAATAAATTATGATTTTAAGCCCTGGCGAAAGTTCGCCTGGCGAACTTTTAGTGATATGAAATTCCCGATCGCCCGGCGAAACCTTTCGCCAGAACTAGCAAAAGGTTTTAAAAGTACGGGCGATAAAGCTAACCTTGTTATAGTATAAAGTGTGATATAGCATACACTATAAAGTTAATTTTGTTATAGTATAAAGTTTCCAACTTCTTTGTTAGAGCATAGTTTAATTTTAACTCCTTTTTTATAGTATAAAGTGAGACTATTGCGGAAACATTTTCGTCTTCTCTCGAGGCTAATGATTAAGTTTAGGTTATGTTATGTGCACTGCAGATGTAAATAAATTTGCGCTAGATTTAGCAGGAATGCAAGATGTTAGCGCCTGGCGATCGCTTCGCCCGCCCTGGCGAACGTTGGGTTTAAAAGTAAGGCCTCCCTCACTCAGAGGTTCGCCTGGCGTAGCTTCGCCAGGCGAATGCCAGCACTGGCGAAAGGTTTTAAAAGTACGGGCCTCAGTCTCGTCTCGTGTTTATTATCCGTGTATTAACTCCTAACAAAAAAGAGTGAAGCTGTGTGAGTATATTACTCTGCCCCACCAGTATCTATATAGAAGATACACCACCTTTTATATTCTATTCTCTCCTCTCTCCCCTCGCTCTCCTCGTTCCTCTCTTCCCTCTCTCCCCACCCTCTATTCTCTCCTCTTTCCCCTCCCTCTATTCTCTCCTTTTTCCCCTCCCTTTATTCTCCTTTCTCCGAGAGCGACCGAAAGTTTCCCCTCATAGAAATTTCAAGAACTTACTTTGGTCCGCTGAACTGAACCACTCACGTGCGAGAACTGGCACATGGCTCACGAACTTCTAGAACTTGTGAAACTTTGACAGAATGTTGGTTCTTTTTTTATTTTTAAAAATATATTCTTGAATGTATATAATGCCGTTATACCCTGAAATATACAGTAAAATATATGAATTCTATTTTTTATCTTCTTATAACAAAAAGAACTAAATCTTTAGCGTGGATTTTTTTTTTCTACACGAAGAAAATGTCTTTTTTAGGTTACAGTATTTTATAAACATAATTACCAATGCAATTTGTATATTTTGGTGCACCATTTCCTCTCTGATATATATATGTATGTGATTTTTAAAACTCTGATTGAGTTTTTAAATGCTTTGAATAGCGCGCTGAGAGAAGAAAAATATTCCTCGCGCAGTTGCCACATGCCGCCATTTTTCCACGTTTTGGAAGACGATGTCACCACGTGTTATCATCAAAAATCAATATGTAATCAAAGTTTTAGGTTTGTTTTTACACCTGATGTAACTAATATGATGGCAAACACATATGGCAATACAGACATAGTGAAGAAATGTAAATTTCACATGAAACTAGCAAGAATAAAATACACACAAATTCTCGTAAAATTATAGGCCTATATTATACTAGAAAGCATGGAATCGATAGATAAGTGAACTCTAATAGAATTCTTCTCTGACATAATTATTACAAATGGTATAGAAAAACTACCTGCAGATATATAAACTGGCAATACCAATGCTAAACGAATAGAGCAATTTTTGTGTCTGTCGGCATTTTGACAATAAGTGCATGGGCAAGAATAAGTTTAAATATTTCCTTTGACGACAGATAGCGATTACTAAAAAATGTGGTCCGGTTCTTTGTTTAAAAATTATGAAAAATAAGTAAATAAATAAACTGTTTGGACTATTATTAATAGTAAATATACTACTACTAATATTTATGAATAATATATCAATAAAAGTGTTTGTATTGGTTCCTATTTATACAGTAAATATATATCCCACATGATGGATATGATCAAATAAATATATTCTACATGTGCTTAAATAGTGTTTTAGCTGTGAAGATTATTTAAAAAAATCTCACTGTATGTAGTTTTGTTTACATACGTGATTGGCCGAAGGAACATAAAAGATTATGTATTACGCTCGCTGACTGGTTGAATTGCTTTACTAGAACTCTCTGTTGGCCATCGTTAGAATAAATCGATTTACGATTGTAACTCAGCATATCCAAATTACCATGTATTCGTCAATACCACTTAGCCATCACTGGTAATTGCAATGGTAAATGACCGCTGGTAAATGCGTTACGATCGTATGTTAGTGAATCCGGCCCCAGGAAGACTGCCAATGAGTGTCTGTTATTTTGAATTTTGCATATTGATTTCATAGAACCTCAAAATTATGTTCTCAAAAATAGCCGGTGGATACTTTCCCTTTCAAACGCGGGTATGATTTAACGAATGGAGTCTGCCAATAAAAATGGTCTTTTTGTGTTTTGTATAAGATTTAACATGGGGAGCGCACGAAAATTCTCGGTACGTAGAACGACTCCCACTCAAATTTGAAAACCTGTGAAAATAGTAATAAGAAAAAGACTGCTCAGTGCTTGCCTGTTCCACTTATTTCCGACTTGTTCTACTCACGAAAAAAAAAAAAAAAAAAAAAATCAGGAGCTATGAATAGAGATCAAATCGAAAAAAAAATAATGTACAAGCTCTCTCTCTAAACAAAATAAAAGTAGTTAGAGGCAACATAAGCCGGTGGTCATTTTTTCTCGTCAGGATGGGAAAAATGCAGTAGTGCAGTTTGCGAGAAAAAGTAACTTATGAATATTTTAGTCTCGAAATTTTTGAATATCTGCATATTTTGTACATGAAGTAGAGTATTACACCAAAGCTTCTAAGATATTTACGGAATTGTAGAATTTTGGAAGTTTATAAATAAAAGAATCGATATGGCATGAACGGTGGGACGTACAAATACTTGTCAATCTCTTTCTCGATGAAATGCGATAGTTCTTATCTTAGAAGGTCAAAGGTTACCTGTTCTATAGCCTTTTCACTGTTATTCTTAGATATGAAACACAATCCACCATGCTAGGAAAAAGAGGAAACTCCCCGCGGGATCGCGAAATAAGAGGAGAAAGACCGTGGCAAAGAGGAGGGAATGGGCAGCAGGGTTGGAATTAGTGTCAGAGGTACCCCTTTTGGGCAGCAAATTAGTGTCAGAGTACCCCTTTTCCGAGCACAAAGATCGATCCTTAGTAACGGAAGATCATTTGTTCCGGGCCCCCCACCCACACGACCCCTTGCAAAGAATTTGACTTCCTCTTTAGAGGAACTAGAAAAAGAAATAAACTCAAGGTTTTCAGTATCCCTGACCCCAGGTGTGGACCCCCTTTTTAAGAAAACAAAAAAGAGGTTCCCCCCCTAACTCCCCGGTATAAAGACGGAAAAATGTCCCCCTAAAATAATGCCAGGGTTAAAAGAGAAAATTAAAGAAGCCCAGATATTAGGCTCATTTAAAAAGAAAATAAAGCCGAATTTAACAAAAGAAGAAATTAAAGCCCTAGAGGAACTGAAAACAAATCCAGACATTGTGATTAAAAAGGCGGATAAAGATAAGGCCCTAGAGAGTTACAAAGTTACAAAGGGGCAGGCACACCTGAATTATGAAAACATAAACTTTTGCTTAACCCACAGGAGGAGCTAGAGAGAGTACAGGTTAAAAGTAAGATCTTGGTGAGCAGATTCTACTGCCTGGACTCAATGACAGGTAAAAGGTCAAGCTTCACAGCAGCACAGAGAGATGCACTGCTTGCACACAAGGCAAGTATTCCCCACTGGTATGTTCTTCCCAAACACACAAAAAAATAGATGAAGAGATAGGAACGTGGCCAGGGAGACCAGTACTCAGTGGCTGCTGTGCACCCACGAGACCAGTAGACCGCTTACTGATGACTTTTTTCTCTCCCTTGTTAAAACTCCTTCCAGAAAGGCTGCAAGATACAACCCATTTTCTGAGGAAGCTGAAGATAGCACCTAGACTTCAGGGAGAAAGTTTCTTATTTTCTTTCGATATTTGGTGCCATTAATAAGGCATCAAATGAGAATATTTATTCTTTGTAGATTAATTTTCCAATACTAGTTTTGTAAACCATGGTTATTACCATTTTATTATACCTTCAGTCTGAAAATGTATATACCGTATTGCTTCAATGAAAATTAATGTTAAATCATTTAAGCATAAAATAGATTGCTGTGACTTTTGAAAGAGAGAGAGAGAGAGATGGCAAAAACACATGAAGTTACACATGACATGCAGCATAATCTACATAAGCACTACAATAAAAATACAACTAAATTTCACAATTATATCATGCCTCCGTGGTGCAGTGGTTAGCACGGTCGCCTTTAATTTTTCCGCCACTGTTCGGTCCTTCTTCCAGGTTATCATTGGGGGGGGGGGGCAATCACTGTCCTCCCAAGCCATGTCTTTTGCCTTTTCTTGGACCCAACCCCAAATTCTGTTAATGGATTCTCTGAGAGATCCTGCTACGTTTTCTGAAAAAAACATGGGGAATATTATTGTTTAGTTGACTTTTTTCTCTCTTTTCCATTAACACATCCGTTGGAATACTTCTCAATCTGTTCATTGCCGCTTGAAGGATTTTTCCGCTATATCCTCTCGCTTTGAAAAAAAACATCTCATTTGAAGTCGTCTCCAGGTGTTCTGGGTCGCTCACTATCCTTTTAATTCTGATCCCTTGTGAGAAGGGAAGGCTCTTTCTCAGATTAGGATGGTGGCTCGACTGAAAATGTAAATATTGATGTATTCGAGGGTTTATGATACACTGTCGTCTGGAGGAAGCCTTCTTTATCTACATATACTAGGGTATCTAAGAATGGTAGTTTCTTTGCATCGAATTCTAATGTAAATTAAAAATCCGGATGAAAGGTGTTTAGTTCCTTGTAGTATCCTTGTAGGTGCTCCTCAGTACCCTGAAGAAAAAAAAAATCAATATATCTACAAAACATCACTGGTTGTTTTTCTATTTTCTTCCGTTTTCGTTCGATGCTTGCATGGACAAAAATCTCTGCTACTGCTTTCATTCGTTGATAGCCCTTGTCGAACTAAAGGAGCGTTCCTGAAAGGATGTGGGCAATGCCTTCTTGTATTGGATATGGGGGAGGGGCAGTTATAGTATACAATTCTTTGTCTGCCTTGTACATACCTTAGGTTCTTTCCGTAATAAATTGCCACAACCCAGGCTGCTTCTTCCTGTGGAACAGAAGGGTAAAGGGATACAATATCGAAAGAAAATAAGAAACTTTCTCCCTGAAGTCTAGGTGCTATCTTCAGCTTCCTCAGAAAATGGGTTGTATCTTGCAGCCTTTCTGGAAGGAGTTTTAACAAGGGAGAGAGAAAAGTCATCAGTAAGCGGTCTACTGGTCTCGTGGGTGCACAGCAGCCACTGAGTACTGGTCTCCCTGGCCACGTTCCTATCTCTTCATCTATTTTTTGTGTGTTTTGGGAAGAACATACCAGTGGGGAATACTTGCCTTGTGTGCAAGCAGTGCATCTCTCTGTGCTGCTGTGAAGCTTGACCTTTTACCTGTCATTGAGTCCAGGCAGTAGAATCTGCTCACCAAGATCTTACTTTTAACCTGTACTCTCTCTAGCTCCTCCTGTGGGTTAAGCAAAAGTTTATGTTTTCATAATTCAGGTGTGCCTGCCCCTTTGTAACTTTGTAACTCTCTAGGGCCTTATCTTTATCCGCCTTTTTAATCACAATGTCTGGATTTGTTTTCAGTTCCTCTAGGGCTTTAATTTCTTCTTTTGTTAAATTCGGCTTTATTTTCTTTTTAAATGAGCCTAATATCTGGGCTTCTTTAATTTTCTCTTTTAACCCTGGCATTATTTTAGGGGGACATTTTTCCGTCTTTATACCGGGGAGTTAGGGGGGGAACCTCTTTTTTGTTTTCTTAAAAAGGGGGTCCACACCTGGGGTCAGGGATACTGAAAACCTTGAGTTTATTTCTTTTTCTAGTTCCTCTAAAGAGGAAGTCAAATTCTTTGCAAGGGGTCGTGTGGGTGGGGGGCCCGGAACAAATGATCTTCCGTTACTAAGGATCGATCTTTGTGCTCGGGAAAGGGGTACCTCTGACACTAATTCCAACCCTGCTGCCCATTCCCTCCTCTTTGCCACGGTCTTTCTCCTCTTATTTCGCGATCCCGCGGTGAGTTTCCTCTTTTTCCAAGACTTACTCGTTTCGTCCCTCTGTTTTGTCCGTAAAACCCCTGGGGCCTCCCGTATTCCATTTTCTGCCCATATCTTTCTGCCCATATATTTTATGCCCATAACTCGTCCCTGTTCTTCCCTGTATCTGTTCCTGTTCGCATACGCTCCTTTGTATGTTTTCCTTACACTGTTTTCCCTCCTGTAGTTTCCTCGATTTACGTATGCTCTCCTGTACACTCTCCCATTGCCCTGATTTTCCCAGCCCTGTATTCCTTTTGCTCCTTTGTCCCAGTGATGTTTCCTCTGGGGGAGCGTTCGTTCTTTCATTAAGGACGTTTTCCATTCTTTTGATAACCTCAACTACCCTGTCTATCAACTCAAGACATGCTCCTATTCTATTCTCCTGACCGGGGTTGGGGCTGTATCTAGGGAGGTATCAAAAGGCAAGGAGATGTCTAACACATTACGCTCATCTACCTGTGGGGGCTCTTCCTCCTAGGGTGGGTTGGGGGTTCTTTGAGCTAGTTCTAGGTAGGGGGTTCCTCTATAGATGGTTGTATTTCTGTATCACCTTTAGAGGGGGCACCTCCTGTCCTATCATCTCCCACCTGGGGCTGAGTTGTGTCCCGAGGTTGTATTGGGGTTGATAAAACCTCACTCCCTTCACTAATGAAGGATAGTGCCTGGGGGTTAATGTTACCGTGAATTGGAGAGGGGCTATCTAACCTTATCTGCTCTGGGATCTTGGTCACTCAAGGGGTTCCTTGGGGTTTAAGCAAATTTCCATTAGTTCCCGCTCTTTTTCAGTTAAGGCCGATTCCTCTCATAAATTTCAAAATGGGGTATTCTCATCCCAAATGAAATAAACCTCTCCTGGGGGATCCTAATTTCCTGATTCTTAGTACCTTTTCTATATGCTGAACTACAAATCCTTTTGTATGTTTTAGGAAACCTACTCATAATTTCTATCTTCAGGTCTACAATTTCGGCCCTCACCTGTATAGCCTCTGCTCTTACATTTGCTGCTAACAGGCCCTGCCATTTCCTTGCAGCCTCTAACCAAATATTTTCTCCAATTTCCATCAATCATCTCGGGGGGAGGGCATTTGTGGGATTAGGTATGTTTGTTACTGATATTCTGCCTATGCCCGATACGCCAACCGCCTCGCTTCTTCCACATAGTTTTATAAATCCCTTAGAGTTTGCTTCTTTTCTAAATAAATTTGTTAGGATATGGTGTTCTGTTAAACCTGTCCCTTTTTCCAAATTTGTCTGCTGCGCTTCGTCAGCCTCATACACATCCTCAAAAGGGTCTTCTGGGTGCCCTATTTCCATTGGGTTAACCGACGTGTATTAAAGGTGAGGCCTCTATAGCTACATTCCCTTTGGTCCATGCGTCTGGATGATTCCAACCTCCTGGTAAGGACTGTATAATTCTATTCCTTTTCATTTCCCAGTTTATGTTCCTATCATCCGTGGAATTTATTATTCATCTCTATCTCTCTGATCTGCCCGCTTATTCCCGGGAGTGCTTCTTCCCATTCTTTATTGATTCTATCTATATGCTCCTCGCTCCCTCCCTTGGACTGATTCTTAGTCTTTACCATGATGAGGGTTTACGATCACTACTGAAATTCTTTATGTAAGTACACACTGGGTAACTTTACATACTTCCCTCCCTGTCCTTGAGACACATAAAACCAGCTTAAAATAAGAAGAAGAAAAAAAAAAAAAAAAAAAACAAGGCCTAGCAATATAAATTTCACATTCACTGTTCAAAGAGAATCTTCCTTTTACGGGACCGTAAAGGCGAACTTAGATAACTTGGGACCTTGGTTATCTTACATGGGTTTTAATCTCTATGGGGAGTACCCGATCAAATATAATTCTACTCGTCTATTATATCTATCTATCTATATATTATATATATAAAAAACCACTGCCTCTTCTACAGATATTTCCAAAATGTATATATGCGTTAATGAAAAGGTGTTAGATATTTAATAAGGAACAACTGCTAACTTCACTCTTGTATATCCGTTCCTCCTGAACTTGTTCTGTTTATCTTTATATTTATATAAAAGATACGCATGTGGGTAAGTAACCTATTACGTATATGTAAAGTGTTATCTCTTTACTAAGACCCTTCTCCTTTGTCCACTTTTATGTCTCCCGCTCTTTTCCTCAACTAGTTCTGTATAACCGGTTTCTCTCAATGCTCATATTTCCTTATTTTATATCTATTCTTTATGTGTGTATGTGAGTAACAAATACTGCACTCGAGGGAAAAGGGGTAAAAACCTTTTTAAAAACCTTCTATCCTTTACACTCTTGTGAATTTCGCTCTTTTCTTAATTTTTACTGTATGTCCGTTTTTTGAACAACTCGCACTTCCTTATTTATATCAAATATTGTGCGTGTATGTGGGTAACAATTCCTTACACTATTATGTGAGTACTCGTTTTACCACAGAAGAAAGGTTATATAACTTTATTAAATAATTCAAACCTTATGCGTGTATATAGGGATCACAAACCTTATCTGATATATCTTTCCTTTCTTGACTTTGTTCTGCGTGTATCATCATCATCATCATTAGGAGCTAACGCCTACGGGGGCGCATAGCTGCGTCCACCTTTTGGGATCCCTCATGGCAAGCCACCACGCAGGGACTCGGCCCATCTCGAGGTCCTCCCAACAGGTTTGATCGATCTGCCCAAGCCATGACCTCCTAGGTTGTCCCACAGGCCTCCTCAACCCAGGGTTGTCTCGAACAGAGACAACCTGATGAGCAGGATCAGCCTGTGGAAAACGAGCCAGGTGGCCATATATCCTGAATTGGAGATCCCGGATTGTGCAAGTAACAGGTCCTGTGCCAGTCTCATGGTGCAACCATTGGTTAGACACATGGTCCTGCCAACAATACCCCATGATCCAGTGCAAAGACCTATTACAGAAGGCATCAAGATGAGACTCCAGGGCACTGGATTATGTACAGGTTTCACTACCGTAGAGTAAAACTGGCATTATCAGGGCCCTGAAAACTCGTAGCTTGGTCCTGCACAGGTACCGGCATCTCCAAATACTCTTGTCGAGAGAGTTCATAACCCCTGCTGCCAGGCCAATCCGTCTGCTGACTTCCTGGTCTGACAGCCCAGAGTTATGAACTGCACTACTAAGGTATGTAAAGCTCTCTGTGACTTCAATGTCCTCGCCGCAAGCACGTACCGACCGAACAGGTTCTCTTAGTAAGTCCCCAAAATCCTGGATGGTCAGGAGACCTCTAGACCCAAGGGCTTCGCTTCATTACTAAATGCATCGAGAGTCGGAACTAGTGTTTCCAAAGACTCAGAATAGCAACATTATCGGCAAAGTCAAGGTCTGTAACCTTAATATTGCACAGTGTTGCTCCACAATGACTTTGAACAGTAGCTCTGCCTAGTATCCAGTCCATGGAAGTATTGAAAAGTTTGGTGCAAGAACACAGCCTTGCCTCACTCCTGAACTGACAGGAAAGAAGCTCGACAGGCCCCCACCACACTTTACAGCACTTTCAGCACTTTCAGTACCACTATACAAGTTGGCTATTAGTTCAATGATCCTTGGAATTCCTCTCAGTCTCAGGATCTCCCAAAGTGATTCCCGATGCACCGTATCGAACGCCTTCTTGAGGTCGATGTAGGCTGCAAGCAGCCCACGTCCCAACTCACACGGCGCTCTACAATGACTCGAAGCGCAAGGATACGGTCTTTTGTGGACTTTGTGGACCAGTAGTGAATCCAGATTCCTCCGGCCTCTGCTGCCTCAGTAGATGGTCTCCAATATGCATCAGAAGGATGTGGGCAAGAACCTTGTCTGGTACACTGAGCAGTGTGATGCCGCGGTGATTGCTGCAGTCCCAACGGTCCCCCTTCCCCTTCCAGAGAGGGATGACCACACCCCTCAACAGGTCAGGGGGAACGGTACCGGACCGCCAGATGGCAGCCAGGACAGCATGCAATCCCCGCGCCATAGGTTCACCACCAGCCTTTAACAGTTCAGCTGGGATGCCGCATATACCAGCTGCTTTACCACTCTTCAGCTTGGAAATCGCCCCCCTAACTTCAGTTAGGAAGGGTGGGTCCTCGCTAATGGGTGGGTCCGGCAGCGGAATCACGACACTACCCGCATCCAAGTTAACTGTTGGAGGGTCAACCTGATACAACTGCTCAAAATACTCAGCCCAACGTTCCTGCGTGTATATGGGTAACTAAATCTATATTAGAAAATTAGTTATATCAATCCTCACCCTATCAGTATTTATGTGCATTATATAAGAAGCCACTCACTTTATAGAAAACTATATCTATTTTCATGCCTTATTTATCTTTTCTTTCTTGATTTTGATCTGCGTGTTTGTGAGTAACAAATCTTCACGCGTGTAAGTGAGTAAAGATTTCTAAGTATACAAAAGCGCCCAAAAAACAAACAAACAAGGCGGTATTATGTTTCTACAGGTAGATTATTCTTTAAAAGTTCTCTCAACACATATATGGTGTAAAAAGGGGACAAAAAACCTTTACTGGAATCTGTATCTATCTACACTTTTATCTTTATTTTCTGATTTTGTTCTGTATTACCGGCTTCTATCCACCAGACAACCCGCATTATCTTTGTATAGTTACTTTAAAACCCTCAAAACCTCCTCTAGCATCCAACCGAGATAGTAAGAACCCTTTACTCTCTTTTATGTTCGTCTCCCCTGAGCTTATCCGTTTATCCGGTTGCTGTAAAATTTATCGGAACTGTGCTTGTATAAGACAAATTCTAAAAACAAACCTTTTTCAGATATTTTCTCTTCACTTATTTCTTTTTATCTTCTTTTACTAAAAACCTATGCCTTTTCCATGTATATCATTCTTTCTCCTAAGTTGTGTTTATCCGGTCTCTATAAATTCACCCGTATTGTTGTATAAATGTATCCTCTGTTAAATCTTTCTACAACCTTCACACTCCTTCTTTTCTTTAAATTAACAATCACTTTCCATGCACAAATTTAGGTTCTGTTATGTGTTACGGAGGTGCAGCTGGGGGTATTATGTAAACGCCTTTCTTAAATATATTTTCCTCTCGGGAGACTCTCTACAGACACATTAACATATATTTTTATTATACTTTTTCAAACGTTTTAATAGTGTTTATTGGAAGTAATTTTAATTTTTAAACCTTATTTTAATCTAAATATAAGCCTTATTTAATTATACTGCTTCTTAAACAACTTTTTGTATATAAAGCTTACACTTTATGTAAAAATTCAATTCTTTAAACTAAGTACTTTTTTGTACAGATTTTTTTTAGTGTTTACTTATCTGTTTTTGACGGTCTCCTTGATTGCTGCTACATGCAGCACGAAGGTTTATTACATAATCCCGAAATGTTCTATTGTTATACTAGCCGTTTCTATGGCTGTTACATTGTCCAGCTATCATGTACGCACATGAAACACAAAACACACATGGCAATATCACGAAAAACTAAACGCATATATATTACTTGTACCAGTAAACCCAAACACGAGCACTTTCGGCCTACATGGCCTCATCAGGTGCTGAGGTGGGTGTTTACTGACTCTTTATTTGAAAAGGGTACAATTTATACCTATCAACAGAGCTACAACAAGTAACATGGGAAGTTGATCCTATGCAGTGTTGCTAGTGGAGGATGCTTCTCCCATGTGTCCTCATTCCTTTCTGCGGGGGCTGGAGAGGGGCGGCCGAGTGGTGGGTGTGGGTTTTCCGTAAATGTTATGTAGACGTGTTTCTTTCTTTTTTGTTGTTCGTCTTTTCCCACATCATAGTATCACTTCTCTCTCTGAAAGGAAATCAGTAGACTACCGAGGAGCCAGCAGGAGCCCTTCTCTCGGGGGCCACTCTTGGTCAATGAAAACGGGGTTATGTTGTATATATGTGGAGCCTTGTCACAACTGCTGTTCCTCCGCCTTCCACTCATTTTCCCAACGGTTGAGCTTCATGGTGTATTCAATTCCGATCCCTTTCCCTTGTAAAAACTAGGGAAAAGGGGGAAAAACCTGCACGGAATGTCATCTGCCACACTCTACCAGGGGTGGCCCATTCCTTCACATATCTCTTGCTCTCATTTCTGGAAAAGAGGCAGAGATAGAATTTGGAAGAAAAAAAAAAAAAAGATGTTTTGGAACTCTCCCTGGTCGTGTAATAAATAGATGTTTCCGTGTGACCACCACTCTCTCTTGGTTCTCACCCTTATTTCCAAAGTGTACCATTAAACACCAGGATTTCTGTACCAAAACGTTTGTGAAATTGCCTTCTATTTCCATTTCCACTCATGTTAATTTCATTCCTTCTCTCTATAAAACATTACTATTGGAAACTTTGCTCTTAGTCGCGTATTTATCTATATAAACCTCTTATTTCCAATCTATTACTTCATTATTTATTCATTGCTTTCTTATATTCTTACAATTTAGCTGTTTTTAACATACGCCTTGTATTTTCTTATTCATTTTTTCTTTTTAAACATTGGCTTTTTTTATCTATGTCATACTAAGCGTATTGTTTGTGCCACGCTTTTCTATTACTATTAGAGAGGGTCGTAGCCATTTCCAAGTAAAACATATAAAATTATAAATAAAAAATACGTAAAAATAAATTTAAAAAATATATATACACATAGAATATAAATATAAATATATATTTTCTAAGTTGAAGGCTGACGCCGGAAGGACGGTTCTGTCAGGACATGCGATGTGTACACCCAGTTTTCCGGATGGAAGGAGGTGCAGGGACATGCGATGTACACCCCGAGTGTTCCGACATCCGGCACAGGGGTCAGGGAGTGTGGGCGTGGGAGGGGGGGGACTGTTGGTTGGGAGGGTCTCTCGCTGCGTCCACCGTTCCCTTGTTCCTCCCCTGTGCGTTCGCTGGCTTTCCGGTTCCTCTCTATCTGGGGGTGTTTTAATAGTGGCAGTCTTTTTCTATATTCTTCATGTAAATGTTTTACTAACCCTTATATTTCAAATCTTATTAGTTTTGGAAAACAACTTTTTAATCCATTTATCTCTATGAGAAATAATAATGTATATTTTCATCTCTATTAGTTTTTATTTGAATTTTTATATGTATTATTTAATTTCATTTTCATTCTTCTTCCTGTTTTTATGTTCTTTTTTATTTTCCATTTGTCTATTAATATACTGTATTCTTTGAGAAACTCGGTTATCCTTATTGCCTATTCTATTTTTTCTAGCGACTATTTGTTTTTAGCGACTTTGTATTTTCTTTTTTTATTTATCCACTATCTTGATCTTATCTTTTTTGGTTATCTGTATTTTCTTTTTATGTCGCCGTAACTTCTAGGGCCAAACCAATTTTTTAAAAGCAGTTATTTTCCCCAAGATAAACTGAAACTTCTTATTTTAAATCTCTATTTCCAAACAAAGTTTTTTTCCAAAAAACATTTCTACACTTTGTTATCTTGTCCTTTGGGCATCATGAATTCCCAGGGTAAGGATACTAATAAAAAAACCTCGATACTTATCCTCCCTTCTTAACTCGGGTATGTGCGGCGTGGACCGATGTTGGGGGGGGGGGGTTGTTCTTCCCGTCTCTCTGTTTCCTCTCTGTTTCCTTTTCTTGTTCCTTACTCCCTCTGTCATCTGTGGGTAAAAAACAAGGCACGTTCCTTTCTGTTTCATCATTAAATGAGTTCATGAGTAAAGGAGAGGAAAACTCTGCTCGGATTGAGATTTCCCTTTTCTCCTTTTTCTTGCCTATTTCTTGTTCCATTTATTAACGAAGACTTTTCAACGCTTCCCTTCTCGCGGTCCGAGATGGGCAGCGCAGAGGATCATTATTATCGCTGTTATTTTTATTGCTAATATTATCATTATTACCATCATTAAGATTGTGATTATCATCATTATGATTATTATCAATATTATAGTTATAATCATTATCATTATTATTATAAATTTACCATTATCATAATTTTTATCATTATTACGTCTATTTTTTTTTTCTTCTTCTTCTTCTTCTTCTTCTTATTATTATTATTATTATTATCATTGTTATTATTATCATCATCAGCATCATCATTACTACTATTGCTTCTATAGTTTTCATTTAATATTGTTTTATATTTTTTTTACCATAATCATTATCATTATAAATATTCTTATCTTAATCATCATCATCATCGTCATTATTATGAACTTCATCATTATCATTATCATTCTTATCATCATTTTGATTTTTTGTTTTTATTATGTTTATTGTTGCTGTTAATCCTATTATTGTTATCATTAATATGATCATCGTCTTTATTATCATTTTTATTATCATTATAATTATTATTATTCTCATCATTATTATTATCATTATCATTAGTAGTAGTACTAGTAGCATCATTATTATTATTATCATCATCATAATTGTTATCATTCTTACCATTTTCGTTATTATTATTATTATTATTATTATTATTATTAACATCATTACTCTATTATTGTTATCATGACGCTTATGATATATAAAGTTGTCAGAGAGAGAGAGAGAGAGAGAGAGAGAGAGAGAGAGAGAGAGAGAGAGAGAGAGAGAGAGAGAGAGAGAGAGAGAGAGAGAGAGAGAGAGAGAGAGAGAGAGAGAGAGAGAGAGAGAGAGAGAGAGAAGAGAGAGAGAGAGAGAAAGAGAGAGAAGAGAGAGAAGAAAGAGAGAAAGAGAGAAAGAAAGAGAGAGAGAGACAGTGATAAACAACCCTGTATTTCAAACAAACCTGAGTAGAGAAAACCGAATGAAGGATTTAAATAAAGCGAATGAAGAACAGCAATCATCGTAGAAGATTAATAAAGCCTTTCTTTCCTAATCCAAGTCTTCTCATTGGCTTGCGTTCAGCCAATCAGCTCTCGTGACAAAGGCCCAACTGAAACCTGAGAAAAATCATTCTGAAACTTTTACGTATGAAGTTAACAAGAAATCATAAGGATGATAATGATGATGATAGAGATAATGGTATTAATAATCACAGCGATGATAATAATAGTAAATAATGATATTAACAAAAACAATAATAATAGCAATGATAATAATGATAATGATAATGATAATAACGATAATGATGATAACGATGATAGTAATAATGACAATAATAGGAATAATAATAACAATGATAATGATAATGATAATAATATTGTTGATAATGATAATGATAATGGTATTGATGATAATGATAATAATAATGATAATGAAAAATGATAATGATAATAATAACAACAGTAACAATAATGATAACAGTGAAGATAATGATGGTAAAAATGAAAATGATGGTGTTCATGATAATGATAATAATAACGATAACAGAATAATAGGAATGATAATAACAATAACAATGATATTAATAATAACAAAAATAGTAATAATAATTATAGTAATAATAATAATAATAATAAGAATAATAATAATAAGAATTAAGAATAAGAATAAGAATAAGAATAAGAATAAGAATAAGAATAAGAATAAGAATAAGAATAAAGAATAAAGAATAAAGAATAATGAATAAAGAATAAAGAATAAAGAATAAAGAATAAAGAAAGAAATTAGAATTAGAATTAGAATTTAGAATTTAGAATTTAGATTTAGAATTTAGAATTTAGAATTTAGAATTTAGAATTTAGAATTTAGAATTTAGAATTTAGAATTTAGAATTTAGAATTTAGAATTTAGAATTTAGAATTTAGAATTTAGATTTAGAATTTTAGAATTTAGAATTTAGAATTTAGAAAGAATTTAGAATTTAGAATTTAGAATTTAGAATTTAGAATTTAGAATTTAGAATTTAGAATTTAGAATTTAGAATTTAGAATTTAGAATTTAGAATTTAGAATTTAGAATTTAGAATTTAGAATTTAGGAATTAAGAATTAAGAATTAAGATTAAGAATTAAGAATTAAGAATTAAGAATTAAAATTAGAATTAAGAATTAAGAATTAAGAATTAGAATTAAGAATTAAGAGAATTAATTAGAATTAAGAATTAAGAATTAATTAAGAATTAAGAATTAAGAATTAAGAATTAAGAATTAAGAATTAAGAATTAAGAATTAAGAATTAATTAAGAATTAATTAAGAATTAAGAATTAAGAATTAAGAATTAAGAATTAAGAATTAAGAAAGAATTAAGAATTAAGAAAGAAAGAATTAAGAATTAAGAATTAAGAATTAAGAATTAAGAATTAAGAATTAGAATTAAGAATTAAGAAATTAAGAATTAAGAATTAAGAATTAAGAATTAAGAATTAAGAATTAAGAATTAAGAATTAAGAATTAAGAATTAAGAATTAAGAATTAAGAATTAAGAATTAAGAATTAAGAATTAAGAATTAAGAATTAGAATTAGAATTAAGAATTAAGAATTAAGAATTAAGAATTAAGAATAAAGAATAAAGAAATAGAATGAGAATAATAAATGATAATAATAATAATAAAGAAGGCAACTCGGAGGTCCACCTGTTCATGTTCATTATCATTTCTACCAAATATATTTTATTTTTGTTTTGGAGACGCGAGAAACGAATTGATTTGTATCTATGTTTTTGCTATTTCTTTCGCGGATGTCACAATATCGGTGGGAAATTAGAATAAAAAAGATTCGACATTTTTACTTCTTTTTTCAAGGAATAAAAATGCTGTGGCCTAATCCTCGCAAAGATTTCTGTCCAAAATAAGCCATTTTAGCGAAAGTGATTTCCTACACTAAAACAAGAAAAAAGGGTGTAATTCTTATTGAACAATCATGAGTTGCACATGGCCCACACGCACTCACATAGCACAAGCACATACACACATAAATAGATAACAGAGGAAATTATATTGCAACCAGGGGCTTCGTTTTTTTCCATGTCTGACAGACTGGCAATCCTCTTTTACACTTTTTATCATTATTATGCTAGTGTTCATTACGATCACCACCCATTATATCACCATTATTATCGAATCAACATTGATACATAATCATCATCGGTTACGTATCATCACACACCCACACCCACACACACACACACACACACACACACACACGCACAAATGAACATGCACACACATGTTGCATAAATACCCCTCCCAACCCTGGTGTTCAGATAGATAGATAGAATGAGAGAGAGAGAGAGAGAGAGAGAGAGAAGAGAGAGAGACCGAGAGAGAGATAGCATAGAGATGAGAGAGAGAGAGAGAGAGAGAGAGAGAAGAGAAGAGATAGAGTGAGAGGAGAGGAGGAGAGAGAGAAGAAGAGAGAGAAAGAGAAGAGAGAAGAGAGAGGAGAGAGAGAGAGAGAGAGAGAAGAGGAAAATAGAAAGAGAGAGAGAGAGAGAGAGAGAGAGAGAGAGAGAGAGAGAGAGGAGAGAAAGACGGAGAGATAGAGAGAGAGATAGAGATAGATAGAGAGGGGGAGGGTGAGAGGGAGACAGTGAGAGAGAAAGGAGAGAGATAGAGGAGATGAAGACGGAGATAGATAGATAGATAGATAGAAAGGGAGATAGAGAGAGAGAAGAGAGAGAGAGAGAGATAGAGGAGAGAGAGAGAGTGAGGAGAGATAGATAGATAGACAGTTAGATAGATAGTAGATAGACAGTTAGATAGATAAAGATAGACAGATAGATAGATAGATAGAGAGTGAGAGAGAGAGAGAGTGGTCTTTTGTTATATTTCATGACACTGCAAACTAAAATGAAAGATACTAAAAACTTCGGTTGTTGCCTCCCTCGGGGATCGAACCCGAGCCTGTCGCGTAGGAGGCGACCGTGCTTTCCACTCCACCACGGAGGCTTACGTTGACATACGAGAGAAATTTGAATGCATTTTGCCGTTAGCTTCAGGCAGTGTCACATAAGCCCTTGTATGTATGTATGTGTGTGTGTGTGTATGTGTGTGTCTATCTTTCTCCATATGTCTTTCTCTCCTTTATATATATCTACCTCTGCTTGGATATCTATTTATCTTTGTCCGTATATTAATCTCTCTGTCTCAATCTCCCTTCCTTTATCTATCCTTCTCTTCATCAATCTATCTGGTACATAGAAAAATAGATTGAGTGATAGATGTGTGTGTGTGTGTGTTTGCAGCCGTAAAACCCGGTTAACTTTCAGAATAGAAAGGCATAGACGTGATAGAAATTCATAAACGTAGAAAAAAGAAAGACACGAAGGATAAAGATGAAAATGGCGCCAATAACGCCAACAATCGTAATAACAGTGGTACGGCGATCAGAAGAAATGAGGCAAATAAACATAATGATAATAAAGATCAGTAATAGCCCTTGTAAAATGGGAATAAGAATAAATGTGACTCTATCAACACCAGCAATTGTGATGACAGTATTAGCGATGATCTGAGTTGTGAGATGCATCACCTTTGCATGCCCTTGAAATAGCTATCTTTATCTATTACATAGCTTTTTTTTTTTTTTTTTTTTTTTTTTTTTTTTTATTATTTTTTTTTTTTTTTGGTTTTTTTTTTTCCACCCACGGGTTTCGCTTTAGCCACCCGTGAGGTGTATCACTTTAAGTGATTCTTTAATAAAGGATTAACTTTATTTAGGGGTGACGAAGCATGAAAGCTTCGTCTCTTGAGTGGTTGTCAAACTGGCCGAAAGATCAGCCTTTTTGGGAGTCAAACTCCCCAAACAGGAAGCAGCTGCCCGGAACACCAGACGGAAGCCGCCCATCTCCGACGATAGAAGGCGGGACGTCCTCTTCCCAGATCGCCGCCAGGAACCGCTCAGCTACAACGCCCCAAAGCCGCGAAGCCCCTCACTGACGTCTCCTACTCCCTCGGTAAGGCTTGCTCCGGTGTTCTTTCACCGGAGCCAACCGAGGCAGCAACAGCTGTAAGTGGGGTGCAGGGCCCGTGGCAGAGGTCCTCCAACTCCGCCCTGACGCCTTACTAAGGCGCCTCGTACCCTACAGTAAGTGGCCGGCCCCGGCAAATACTAGCCAGAGCTTGCCGAACCTCAGGAACAGGAAGAGCGCCGCAAACAGCACCACACCGACGATGCGCCACGGCGAAGCAGCACCAGCAGGATTCCAGGAACGAAGACGGTGGTCGCCCCGTCACGCCGACGACGAAGCTTCCTCCGCAGAAGTCTAGGTAAGTGGCTCCTCCAGGTAAGGCAGAGGTGACTCTTCGGCGTGACCCATCTCCCGGCGACCGCAGACATCACTAAAGCTGTCCTTCCTTAGACAGGGGGGTGCATCCGTAATTATAGGATCTGGCAATAGTTGGCAGCTCGCGCGGGAGCCGAGTCGTCGTCCATTGGTGGAGAGAGCTGGAGAGATGTTAACGCTGCGGCCGCCGGGAGAGAGTCCTGTTGAAATAGCTATCTTTATCTATTACATAACTCGGGTAAACAGGTTCATGATAGAAAATGATAGCTACAATAAACAGTTGCTACTTGCCTACTATTGTATGAACTTTTTACCTGTATAAAAATCTGTCTCTTCCTCGCTCTCTCTATCTCTATCCACCCATCTGTCTATTACACAAATAATAATAATAATAACAATAATGATAATAATAATAAAATGGGTGAAGTTTATGCACAGATCACCGAATATGTCGATGGAAATCAAATTTGTCTTTAGATACATTGCAATACAACATTGTCATCATTATTATTAGTATTATTGTTCTCCTTTTGCAGCCTTTACATACTTGGCAACTCCGATGACTTGCGATTTCTTATTCTGTTCAAATGCAATTGTTACGGAAACATTTTTCTTGATCGCGTAAGCTAATGAACAAGCGAGGAATCGGAAAAGGCTTGTTCATCTGTGAGAACAGCTGTTCTTCATTTTCTCCGTTCCTTTTTTCCCTTTCTTATTTCAGCTTTTTCATACAGGAATGAATATCATTCTCTCTTTCTGTCTTCCTCGATGCCTGTCTTTGTCTGTCTTTGTTTATCCCTCTGTCTGTCTGTCTCAATCTCTGCGTTTGTATGTCTCTCTCCCTCTCCCTCCCTCTCCCTCCCTCTCTCTCTCTCTCTCCCTCTCCCTCCCTCTCTCTTTCCCGCTGCCCCCCCCTCCCATGAATAATAGATGCGAGTCCCATGATAATGATAATAATAATAAGTAATAATAATATAAATAATATAATAGTAATAACTATAATAATAATAGTAATAGTAATAACTGTAATAATGATAATAATAACAATAATGATAATAAAAATTATAATATTGAAAATGATAATAGGAATAGAATTAATAATAATAATAATAATGATAATAAATGTAATAATAATGCACAAAGAAGAGAAAAGAATTATGGGAAAATGTATATATGTCAAATCGATCTGATCCATTGAAATAAAAATACAAAGGCATTTGAAATATTAGTAAATGCATCTTAACATGTCCGTGCACCAGTGTTTGTGAACAATTAAACATAATTGAACTCCAAGCGTCTGTATTGTACCGGTTAGCGCGACGGTCTTTAAACCCGTAGACCCGGGTTCGATTTCCGGTGGACGGTGTGTATACAGTGAACCCTCGCTATAACGCGGTTCACCTTTCACGTTCTCGCTGCTTCACGAATTTGCATTGTGCATTGCGTTCTGCATTCTGATTGGCTAAACAGTCTCTCCGCTTCTTCTCTACCTGTGTGTCAATAACGTTACGGTTTATTATGTACATGTACGTAAAACAGCTTGCCAAATTTAAGTTTGCAAATTTTCTCCAAAACCCATAATGTCGACAAAACGTTCTGCACCGACAAAGGCACTTGCGGTCGGGCCTAAAAGGCAGAGGAAGATGATTTCTGATTGAAATTACTATTTTACAGTACAGTAGTTATTTGTAAAAAAACCGTTTATACAGTACTTTTATTTGTTAAACAAATGCTTGGCCCTGTAAAAAGATTTTGTTCTTTGGTTTCAATATATTGTAGAGTATTTCATTGTATAATAATTGTAAAAAAATAAAGGCTACTACTTCAGGGATTTCGCCTATCACGGGTTCTTTTTGGAACGTAACCCCCGCGAAAAACAAGTGTTCACAGTATATATATATATATATATATATATATATATATATATATATATATATATATATATATATATATATATATATATATATATATATATATATATATATATATTCTTTTCGCATTCTTTTCCCTGATATGTAAAACGAAACTTAGTCAACAACGCAAGTTCCCGCAAAGAATAAATCTATAAAATCAAACTGAAACAGAAGCATGATCAGCCGCGGAACAGCGATCGCTTGCAGTGCAACACAATGACTTGCAAATTGTGTCCCACCGCAGTAAGGTACAGGAATTTAAGATCTAAATTTGTTGGGCGAACAATGTGATGTTCAACTTGCACGGGGAAATGCACGATTCATATTGATGAACAACCATAAAAGAATCCTTGTTTCAGACATCTTCGTCTCGCGATGTTTATCTTCTCTTGCGATATTTGTGATCATTACTACCATTTTCAATATCATTATTTTTT
The DNA here is from genome assembly GCF_003789085.1 of Penaeus vannamei. Lineage (NCBI taxonomy): Eukaryota > Metazoa > Arthropoda > Malacostraca > Decapoda > Penaeidae > Penaeus > Penaeus vannamei. Next base: position 28,009 of record NW_020870086.1, on the reverse strand, counting down.
AATTATCATTGTTATTGTTATTAATTTAATTTCTATTATTATTATCATTATCGTTTTCATTACTGTCATTATTATTGCTATTGTTATTTTTATTATTATTATAAATATTATCATTATTCCCCAATTTCACAGAAAAAACGTAGCAATGGAAAAGATATTGCAACCAGGGGGCATAACTGTTGCATAAATACCTCTCCCAACCCACATCTATTGCCCCTCGTCACCGTGGCCGAGAGGGTAAGGGCGCCAGATTCGAAACCCGCGATCGCGAGTTCGAATCTGCAAAAGGGAGCCAAAAGTGCTCCCTCTGGTTGCAACCTCGCCCGGGGCTGAAAGACATGAAAAGCACCCGGGCACAAAAAAAAAGAAACTACAAGACGCCCGTCGGTTGCAATCAGTTTTTCCCTATTGTGTATTTTTATGTGTGACGTGACAGGTCAATGAAAATTCAATTCTTTTCTCAGTGTAGGACGGCAAAACGAGCCATATATACCTGTACATATGCTTCAAAAGTGCGATAAAAATTCGTCCCAATAATTTGAAAAAAGAGTGAGAAAGAAAAAAAAAAAGAAGAAAAAAAAATCGTCGAAATCCAATAAATATGCGAAAGAAAGAAAAAATGCAAAACAAAAAACAGAGGAAACTGCGCTAACAAAACAGAAAATAAAGCGAATGCAAGTGAAAAGAAGGAAACGTGTTAAATGCGAAAATGCGAAAGTAGAAAATGTGTCAAAACTGTGACATAAATGCTGATTAAGAAAACAGTGCGAGGAAGAGATTAACATTGCGAAATAAATACAGAAAATTTCGCTAACAAAACAAAATAAGGCGAAAGAAGGAAAAATAAAACAAGCGTCGAAATGACGGAAACGAAGGACGAAAAACATCGGCGGGAGAGAAGGAAGGGGAGAGAAAAACTCATTATTCGGACATCATATTTTCATCGTTTTTTCTGCAGATTCCATCGTGACTCGTTTCCTTCCAGGATAATAGATATGGCGAAGATAATCAAAACAGTATGATGAGAAGATGAAAATAATGAGAGAAAGGATAACTTAGAAGGATTAGAAAAAAAAACGAAAAGAAAAGAAAGCCGAAAATGAGAATTAAAGATGAGGGAAACGAAGGAATATAAAAAGTGAGAGAATTATAATAAAAGAAAACTAAACTTCAGGCCAAAAAAGCGCCAATGCCTCCGAGCATCTCAAGGAGGCGGACGACGCCAGGAAAACTGCCTGTCGCGTAGGAGGCGACCGTGCTTTCCACAACACCACGGAAGCTTACATTTAGATTTGAGAAAAAATCGAGTGGATTTTGCGGTTAGCTTCAGGCAATGCCACATCTGTTTGTGTGTGTGTGTGTGTGTGTGTGTGTGTGTGTGTGTGTGTGTGTGTGTGTGTGTGTATGCTGTGTGTGTGTGTGTGTGTGTGTGTGTGTGTGTGTGTGTGTGTGTGTGTGTGTGTGTGTGTGTGTGTGTGTGTGTGTGTGTGTGTGTGTGTGTGTGTGTGTGTGTGCGTGTGTAAACGTATGAGTATATAAATATATGGATGGCAAATTACACACGCACTCTTTCTCTCTCCATATTTCTCTCCCTCTCTCTATCTATTTACCTCTGCTTACATATATATTCATCTTTATCCGTATATAAATCTCTGTCTCAGTCTCCCTCCATTTATCTATCCTTCTCTTATATATCTATCTGGTACATAGAAAGATAGATAGATAGATAAATAGATGGTTCTAAGAATAGCCGGGAAGACAGACAGATAGATAAACAAATAAATAAACAGACAGATAGATATACAAACACACACACACACACACACACAAACACACACACACACACACACACACACACACACACACATATATATATATTATATATACCATATATTTATATAGTATATATAAATATATATATATTATATGAGAGAGAGAAGAGAGAGAAGAGAAGAGAGATAACAAATATTTAGATAGATAGATGAAATAAAAAGATTTTATAAAGATAGAAAAATAGATAGATGGATAGATAGACAGATTGATAGATATGATAGATAAATGAATACATATAATAGATAGATAGATATAATAGATAGATAGATTTAGATAGATAAGATTAGAGATAGATATAGATCTAGATAGATAGATTAGATAGACTATCGATAAGATAGATAATATATTAGATAGATAGATAGAAGATCAGAAGAAGATAGAAGATATAGATAGATAGATAGATAGATAGATAGATAGATAGATAGATAGGATAGATTAGATAGATAGATAGATAGATTATGATAGATAGATATAGATAGATAGATAGATAGATATATAGATAGATAGATAGATAGATAGATAAGATAGATAGATAGATAGAGATAGATAGATAGATAGATAGATAGATAGATAGATAGATAGATAGATAGATAGATAGATATAGATAGATAGATTAGTAGATATAGATAGATATAGATAGTAGACAGATAGAGGATAGGATAGACATGAGATCATATTAGAGAGATCAATAAGAGTCTTTCAGTGTAGTTTTTAGCAGCAGACCGTTTACTTCCAGAACAGAAAGGCATAATGAGAGAAAGCGGAAAACGAAGATGTTGAAAAGGAAGAGAAGATGAAAGAAAAAAGAAAGACGCGAAGGATAAAGATGAAAATGGCAATAACGGCAATAATCGCAATAAACAGTGGGAAAGGGCGATCAGAAAAATTAGGCAAATAAACATGATGGTAATAAAGATTTGTATAGCACTTGTAATACTAGTAATAGCAATAAATGTGGCTATCAATACAGCAATTGTGATGACAGTATTAGCGATGATCTGTTGAGAGAAACATCACCTTCGCTTGCACTCGAAATAGCTATCTTTATCTATTTCACAACTCGGATGGACATATTGATGGCTATATTAAAGCAACCGGCTCCTCTAGTGTTCATTTTCCGCCTCGCTCTCTTTTCTATCTTTATTTATCCATCTATCTGTCTATCCATCTATGTGT
>NW_020870086.1:0-12500 GCF_003789085.1 Penaeus vannamei | reverse complement strand
ATCGGGGAAGACAGAAAGAGAGAATGATAAATAATCCCTGTATGGAAAAGCTGAAATAAGAAAGGGTTAATCAAGCAAATGAAGAACAGCTGTTCTCGCAGAAGATGAACAATTCTTTTCTCGCTTGTTCATTGGCTTCATAACAATAAATCATATCATGGTTCGCATACTTTTCAATGTATATGCATATATATACTACGAAATAAAGTTCAGGAAAGTCTTATTTGCTTTTCAGTCAAATTATAATGACTTGCCTTTACAGTAATTACGGTATTTATTGGGTATGTGTATTTACTTTCTTTTATCTAGTATCATGTTTATGATGGAAATGTCAAGCGTGTCTAGTGCAGATGCTGTTTTTTTGTTGTTGTTGTTTTCTTTTCTTTTCTTTTCCTTTTTTAATACGAGTTTTACATAAACTTGATTCAATACTTCTATAGATGTTAAACACGTCTTTTCAGTACATGTCCTTTCAGTAAAACAAATGCAGACGTTTTGTGTGTGTGTGTGTGTGTGTGTGTGTGTGTGTGTGTGTGTGTGTGTGTGTGTGTGTGTGTGTGTGTGTGTGTGTGTGTGTGTGTGTGTGTGTGTGTGTGTGTGTGTGTGTGTGTGTGTGTGTGTGTGTGTGTGTGTGTGTGTGTGTGTGTGTGTGTGTGTGTGTGCGTGTGTGCGTGTGTGTGTGTGTGTGAGAGAGAGAGAGAGGGGGGGGGGGTCCACAACTCTCTTTTTCTCTGCTCTCTATCTATCTGCTTGTGCCTCTCATGTAACCTCTCAAGTAACTGGTGTATTTTACTGGCAATGAGAGTCCTCACAATGCAATGGGTGTTCTTGGTGCGAACGACCCTTGTGTAACAGCGGTTGACTGACAAGTGACTCTTCCATTCGTGTCGATATTGATCGCCGTTGCTGTAAAAATTCGTTTTTAGTTGTAAAAAAGAAAATGATACGGACTTAATCTGATTTTATGCACTTTCATTTTTATAATTTTCTCCTTAGCAAATTGAATCTGCATTTTTCTCATTCTCTCTCTCTCTCTCTTCCCTTTCTCTATCTCTCTCTCTCTCTTCCCATCTCCCGCCCACACACAAACACACACACATATATATACGCATGCGTGTGTGTGTATAGATAGATAGATAGATAGACAGACAGACAGATAGATATAGATATATATATAGATACACATATATGTATATCCCCGTGGATAGGGGGATGTGAAACGAAAACTTCCAAAGTATAGTCGTAAAAGGCGACTATGAGGACCCTGTGTGTGTGTGCGTGTGTGTTTGCTATGAATTGAATTACATTTGTAGGACGATTATCTTCCTCTATATCAAAAAGCAAATATTAAAATCATTATAAACTGATGGTTAAAAAGAGCCAAGGTATTGCATATAAGAATGAATACCGTTTTGTCTTTTTATATAAAGGCAAACAAGAGATACGAAACGTTTCAATTCAGCAAGGAATGCAAGGGCAAATGAGTCAACGAACGAATATCTTACTGGATTTTATTAATCAGCTTCTACATAATCTGAAGTAACTAATGTCCGAAATACAAACAAACGGCCAGTTGGTTAAAATTGCGCGAGGCCTGACCCACTTAATATACGATCATATGCACTGATGTAATTGCAAATTTGTCTATCTATCTGATAGATATACATTCATTTGTATATCTGTTCGGCAGATATACATGTCTAGACTGATAATAGGCCTTTATTTGTATGTACATACATGTCCGTATAATGAATATTTTTGGGTCGTGCTTCGCGCAGGTTAACAAATCAGCCGAAAGTCACAAGCAGGCGCGCTTCCTCGGACCTTTGGAGAAAGTTATTACAGCGAACGAGGTTGATTTATAAAAGGAACTCAAATTAAACGAAGCAAGGGAACTGCTAATACAAAAGCTCAGGATGAAAGCGTGATGATGTAAGTGAAATTATTGCAGTAGTTCAAAAGGACATTTTCTGGAGGCTAGGAAGGGTTAAACAATTGAAAAGAAATTTCCAGTATATCAGAATGGGAATCAAAGTATAACAAAGAAAAAGTATAACATATACAGACTAGACTACCAGTATATAAGCCTTTTCCAGGTGTAATCATGGTCCTGGCTAAAATATGATTGACAAGAACACAATAAATGTATGAGTACTTACAATATAAACAATCCTTTCGGTTTACCCTCTTTCCTCTTCTCTTCATGGTAATGATAATAGCAACTGTAAAAAAGATAAAAATAATACTAATTATACACAATGATTTTGATACCAATAAAGATGATACTGAGAGAGTGAGAGAGATTAAGAGAGAAAAGGATATTAAGGAAAGGGAAAGAGAGGAGAGAGAGAGAGATTGAGAAAAGGAAAGCGAGAGAAATTGAGATGAGAAAGGAGAGAGAGGGATTGAGAAGAGGAGAGAGAGAAATTAATAGATAATTACACACGAAAACAAGAATAAAAAAGTTAACAAATGAATATGTAAATTTATGATACAGAAACTACTTTTCTGTATATGTAGTTTTCCTCCACCATTAACAACTAGGTCTCTGTGGTCCTTTTGTAATTATAGTAATAACAATAGCAGTAATAATGATTAAAAATTAGCAATACAAGTGATGTTGTCAGAATCATTGTCATTGTCTTAATAAAGTTAAAAATCATATAACAACAATAAATAAAATGATCTGTATTGTGTCCCCGCCGGGAGTCGAACCCGGTATTCCCGCTTCAGAGGCGGCTGCGTTAACCGTTACACCACAGGGACTTAGGTAAATTGAGTGTAGAAGAAATAATTAAACATAGAAGAAATACTTGAGGGGTTGTTTATACAAATATAATTTCTTTGTCAATTTGTTATTCATTTATTTTCCCTTGTTATCTATTCCTTCCCATAAGTTTGTATAATGATGATATTGGAAGTAGACTTTCTCGGATTAGGTTACTTTCCCCCCATGGGTTTTTATAATGACAATGACTTTAATAAAGATAAACAAATGCCACTCATGCTTCAACTAATGATGAGAAATATAGCAATGATAATTATATTGATACCGATAGGGAAAGCACAAAGTTAATGATAATGATTCTGAAAGTAAAACAAAATTAACAACGATGATAAAATAATGATAAGGAATTGTATAATGTATTTAGACTATATACCTGGTCTTACCATAGCAATAAACGTGATCAAATCAAGAATAATATGGAATATACATACTTTATCATTGATGGCAATAGTATTGAATCCCCCCCCCCATCTCTCATGCTTTTATCCGTTGACGTTGGCTATTTTTTACCTTGAGTTCAAAATGATCTTAATACTTGCATGATGAGATAAGACAATGGAAGATAAACATCGTGAAAATGTAGTTGAATAAGTAACAAACACATCAAATGAAGGTTAAGACTTCCAGTAAATGTTACACAGTAATAATTAATCCATGTTCAAGATGAAGTTTAGTTTTTATTTACACACACACACACCACACGAGAGAGAGAGACAGAGAGAGAGAGAGAGAGAGAGAGAGAGAGATAGAGAGACAGAGCCGGAGACTAGAGAGAGGAGAGAAGAGAGAGACAGGGAGAGAGAGGAGATGAGAGAGAGAGACGAGAGAGAGAGAGAGAGAGAGAGAGAGAGAGAGAGAGAGAGAGAGAGAGAGAAGAGAGAGAGAGAGAGAGAGAGAGAGAGAGAGAGAGAGAGAGATTGATTTATATATATATATATATATATATATATATATATATATATATATATATATATATAGAGAGAGAGAGAGAGAGAGAGAGAGAGAGAGAGAGAAGTGGAAAGGAAAGGAGGGAGATTAAAAAGGACACAATGATAATGGAAATAAAAGTCAACACAGTATCTATTCTCACCGGAAACAATAAAATCTAGTCCACATAAGTTTCTTCTTTAACACTCTATCATATTTATCGTAAGCAAAGAGAGAGAGGCACATACACACAGATGGAGAGAGAGAGCTGGAGAAAAGAGAGAAGCAGAGAGAGAGAGAGGAGAGGGGAGGAGAGAAGCGTCAAGCAAAGATACAGAAACATAAAGAAAACGAGAAAATGAGATATACATATATTTATATAGAAAGAGAGAAAGTGGAGAGTTTAAAAGAGGAAGACACATAATGACTATTCATTTTTTTATTCTAGAAAATAATAATAGATTAAAAAATATATATTTCTCAATAATGGAAATACTACACATGAACGATAGAAAATGAACGATTGTCGCTTGTCAGTCAACTACACAGGGATTTTTTAACACTAAGTAGGCCTATATCATTAGGAATGTTCTTGTTGCTAATAAAATTACAACCTATATATTCATGAAGTCCATTTATATAAACAATTATATACATCATAAGCAAGACTGATAACATTAACGAAAGAAACGCACTGTAAGTAATCACTGTAAACACCGAGTCATTGAGAATTTTGCTCGTGTAGAAATCAAGAAATTGCCGTTATTTCTAAGCCTGCATCTCATATCCTACACATTACTTTATTCGAGAGATGACTCAACAATATAATGATAATGATAGTTATGACAAACAAGAATGATATAACAATGATAATGAGGATATTGACAACGATAAGAAGCTAATAAAGTTGATATTGATAATAAGAATGAGGGTTTATTAAAATAAAGATGAGTATAACAATGATATTAGTAAATGATAATATAAATATTGCAGATCATGTAGCTACGGTGTTGCCTTAGCAATGGGAGTACTCAAAACACCAATGATATACATACATACATTCTCTCTTTCTATTTCACTCTCTCTGATTCCCTGACTCCTCTTTACCTCTTCCCCATTCTTTCACCCTTCCCCCCCTCCCTCTCTCTCTCTATCTCTATCTCTTCCTCTTTCTCCGTCTCTCTCCTTTTCTCTCTCTCTCTCTCTCTCTCTCTCTCTCTCTCTAAATTCCTGACCATTCTCTCTTTCCTTATTCACTTTATTTCCTCTATAATTATACTAATAGCAATAGCAGTAATAAAGATAAACATTGCAATAAAAAGTAATGTTAACAAAATCATCATCATAATCTTAATAAGGCGTTTGCGTGTTGCCTCCGCCGGGAATCGAACCCGGAATCGCCGCTTTAGAGCCGGCTGCGTTGACCGTTACAGCGGAGGAATTTTTAAAATGTGCGGGAGTAATTAAGCATAAAGGAATTCTTTTGGGTGGGTGTATATATATATCTTATGTTTGTTTTCTTGTTTAATCATTTATTTTCCTTTGTGAGTCTATTCTTTCCTGTATTTCATTTTATAATAATACTAGAAGCAAGCTTTCTCGGATTAGGTTATTTTCCCTCCTTGTGTTTTGATAATGACAATGACTGTTTTGGCGAAAAACACAGGCGACCAATCCTACAACTAATGATTAAAAAATATTTATAGCAAGGATAATGATACCGACAAGGAAATCACAAAGTTGAAAATAATAATGATTCTGATAATAAGACAAAAGTATAAACGATGATAATTCAATGATAAGGAATTGTGTCACTGTTTTAGACTATAAATCTGATGTTACCATAGCAATAAAAGTAATCAAATCAGCAATGATATAGAATATACATACATAATTGATAATAATATCGAGTCTCCCTCTCCCTCATCATCTCTCTCTCTGGAAGATAAGCATCGTGAAAATGTAATAAAAAAGTAACAAACATATCACATGAAGGTGAACACAGTAAGAATTCAAGCCCACGAATAGATGTTACCTATGGCTATAACATCAGTAATAAATGGGGAGAGAGTGAGAGGCAGAGAGAGGGAATGAGAGAGATAGAGAACCAGTGGGGGGGGGAGAGGAAAAGGAAATGCAGAGAAGGGGGGGGGGGTTGGATAGAGAAACACTCCCAAACACACATTAATTTTGCTGAAAAGGACACAAGGATATTGGAAATAAAAATGAACACATCTATTCCCGACGGAAAGCGAATTGCCAGCCAATGCCTTTCACTGAAATAGCCTCATACACGTCCTCTTTTGCTTCCTATGATATCTGAGGCAAATTTAGATATGATTTGCAGGATGTAATCAAATAAAGGAGAGTGATTCTTATGCGAATGGAATGTTTTTTTTTTTTTTTTTTTTTAATAATCAAGAAAGAAAAATTGCGCTATAGTGAAACGGGAAAAGAAAAGTGGCGTTAACAAATATGAAAGTATAGAGAGCATAAAGTAAGAAAGTAATAATGAAAAAAAAAATTAAAAGGAATTGTGGATGAAAATACATCCTGCCTGCAACGTACGAGGATTTTGTTTCCGTCATAGAAAGCGGACAGTGTGTGATTATTGTGAATACATATGCAAATACATATATACATGTATAGACGATGGTAATGATAAGGATAATAGCAGTAATGATTTAAAAACAATATTATGATTATTGTAATGATAAAAATTATGACAGTGATATGATGAAATAGTAGAAAGGTTAATAAAACATAAACAATTATTATGAGAAGGGAATATAGTAATAATGACAGAAACAATATAATAGTAATAAGGATAATAATATTGAAATTATATTATTAAGGATAATAATAATAACAGCAACAATAATGATAATAGACATAATAACAATAATGATAAAATATTATAGTAATAATAATAAAAATAATAATGATAATGATAATGATTATAATAACAGTGATAACATCAATCATGATAATGATCGTAATAATGATAAAATGATAATCATGATAATAATGGCAGTAGCAATAAGTATAATGAAAACGGTAATACTGACAATTATGATACAATATGATAAACAATACCAACCAATAATAATAAAGATAATAAAAAGATCAACAATGCCGATACTAATAAGAAAAAAAAAACGACAATAATAATGATAAATGATAATGATAAAAATAATATGATAAAAATAATTATGATAAAAATAATGATAAATGATGCTAATAGTGATATAATATTAAAATAATAAAATAATAAATGTTATGATAATATTAATAATAGTAACAACAGTAATATTGAAATAATAATGGCAATACAACAATAATGATAATAACTATTATCATTATTATTATTGTTATTATTATTATTACTATCATTATTATTATTGTTATTATTATTATTATTATCATTATTATTATAATGATAATAACAATAATAATAATAACGGTCATGATGATGGTAAACAATTTGCAAGTCATCGTATTGCACTGTAAGCGATTGCTGTTCCACGGCTGATCATGCTTCTGTTTCAATTTAATTTTATAGAATCATTCTTTGTGGAAACGCGTTATAGACTGTAAGTTTTGTCCACATGTCAGGGAAAAGAACGCGAAAAAACAAAAAAGGAAAAATATATATATACATAGCGTCCGCCGGGAATCGAACCCGGGTCTACGAATTTAGAGGACCGTCGCGCTAACCGTTGCACCACAGATGCTTTCATAGAAGAGGAGTTGATTTAGTTTTAGTTGTTCACAAATACTGGTGCACGGACATGTTAAGATGCATTTACTCATATTTCAAATGCTTTTGTATTTTTGTTTTTATGGATCATGTTCTCATTTCTTTTTGCATTATTATTTTTATTATTATTATTACTATTAATTCCATTACTATTATCAATTTCATTATTATCAGTTTTATTATCATTATTACTTTTATTATTATTGTTATTACTGTTATTATGATTTTCATTATTATTATTACTATCAAAATTATCATTATCGCAACATTCTCTCTCCTTCGACTCGCACCTAACATTCATGGGGGGGGGGGGGCAGCGAGAAAGAGAGAGGAGGGAGAAGGAGACGGAGAGAGAGAGAGGGAGGAGAGGGAGACGGGAGAGAGAGAGGGGAGGGAGAGGGAGAGAGACATACAAATGCAGAGACAGAGACAGAGGATGAACGAAGATAGACAAAGACCGGCATCGGGGAAGAGAGAAAGAGAGAATGATAAATAATCCTGTATGAAAAAGCTAAAAATAAGAAAGGGAAAAGGGAGGAGTTAATCAAGCAAATGAAGAACAGCTGTTCTCGCAGAAGATAAACCAGTCTTTTCTCGCTTGTTCATTGGCTTCATAACAATAAATCATATCATGGTTCGCATACTTTTCAATGTATATGCATATATATACTACGAAATAAAGTTCAGGAAAGTCTTATTTGCTTTTCAGTCAAATTATAATGTCTTGCCTTTACAGTAATTACGCGTATTTATTGGGTATGTGTATTACTTTCATTATCTAGTATCATGTTTTTATGGTGAACGTTATATAAGAAGGAAAATAACATCAACGTTTCTGATATATAACTACTATTCAAAGTGTAGTATAGATAAGAATCATGTTAAAATATTGAAATAAGGAAACGACTTACACGAAAAAAATACAATTATATACTCGTCGGGAATCGAACCCGAGATCTCCTGATTTAAAGTCAGTCGTGTTAACCACTACACTACAGAAACTCAACGAAAAGCGTTAAAAACTAATTCTAACAATCTTTATCTCTCTCCCCCTCACTCCTCTCTATCTCCTTTCTCATTCTGTCCGTTTTTCTGTCTGTTCGTCTGTATCTGTGTCTTCTTCTCTCTCCTTTTCTTTCTCTGTCTGTTTTCTCTATTTGTCTGTCTCTGTCTTCTTCCCAAGGAACGAATGAGTAATAGTGGAATAGTAATTTAGAAACAAAATATACATTCTGAACTCTTTGTAAACTGCCACAGTTATTTTGTATAAATGTTCTGTAAATTCAATATATACAATATAGTAAAATGTATAATAATTTGAGTCGTAGTAAATTTCTTATATTATCCTGATAATTTTTTTGCATAAAAGCTATGAACGAAGTTTCTGGTCTATTAGATTATAATATGGCTGGTGCAATTTAAGGAACCAAAAAAAAGAAAGAAAAAAAATGGTTCAAGAATTTTATTATTACTACTATTATTATTCTTTATTTATTATTTATTTTTTCTGAGGGACCTGAAGCGGGGAAGATATCACAAAAGAAAAAGAAGAAATATGCTTGACTCTGGCCTTTGGATGTCTCACTTGCAAAGCACAACAGCAGTTTCCAAAGCTTTCCCAAAAGCTAAAACATGAAAATTGATCATAATAATGATAATAATAATAAATAGTTATGATAACGGTTTTAATAGAATAGTTATAATAGTTATAATGATGATGATGATAAAAAGGTAATGATAACAGTAATGATAATGCAATAATGCTGATGATAATAGAAATGACAATAACAATTACAATGATATTGATATCCTGAAAATGGTCATTCTGATGACGATAATGATGGTGATGATAAGGATTATGATTATGATTATGATGAGGAGGGATTAAAATTATGATGATGATGTGTTAACAACAATGATAATAATAATAATAATAATAAATATCATTAATGTTGATTATAAAATAATATAAATAATGATAAATAACAACAATTATAATGATAACATTAAATAGGAATAATGATAAGTTCTGACTGCGGCCATGAATATAGAAAGATAATGACTATGATGATGAAGACGAGACGATGATGATGACGACGAAGGAAGGATGCCTACTCCTAATAAAAAAGATGATAGGAGACATGCTTATAAATGCAGATAATAGAAATAAAACGAATGAAAAGGGAATTGCACAAACACACGAAGAAAGAAAATTATGAGTTTTATATATATAAAATAGGTAAATTATAGATGAGATATCCGTTTTCTTCTAACCCTCTCTTTCTCCCACCTCTATATTCTAATAATTTATTTTTCTCTCCCCCATGTGTCTTTCTTTCTCAAACTTACTTTCTCTCTCTCTCTCTCTCCCTCTTTCTCTCATACTTTCTTGTCTCTGTCTCTGTGTCTTTCCCGCTCTCTCTCTTCTATGTATCTATTATTCGCTCTTTATCTTATGTATTTCATCTCTCTGTCCTTTTCTTTCACTGTGTATGTCTCTTTTCTCTCCCTTTTCTCTTTGTCTCTGGCTGTTTGTCTGCAGGGGCGCACATTTATCATCATCATCATCATCATCATCATCATTAATCATCATCATCATCATCATCATCATCATCATCATTATTATCATTATTACTATTATTATTATTATATTATTATTATTATTATTATTATTATTATATTATTATTATTATTATTATTACTGATATTATTATAATTATAATACTAATTATTATCATTTATTATTATTATTTGAGGGGAGGAGCGGGTAGTAAGAATATTCTGGTTCGACTCTGAAGGAACGAAAGAAAACAAAACAAACGCTTTATAATGAACTAAAACAATAACTGCACGCAGCGTCGGATCTTTAAATCTTAAAGGGAAAGGATTGCGCTTTATATATATATATATATATATAATATATATATATAGTAATGTGTGTGTGTGTGTGTGTGTGTGTGTGTGTGTGTGTGTGTGTGTGTGTGTGTGTGTGTGTGTGTGTGTGTGTGTGTGTGTGTTGTGTGTGATGCGTGTGTGTGTGTGTGTAAGCCATGCCATCAGTAAATATCTGAAATACATTTTTTGATAGTGCCGTTGCATTGCTATATTCATATTTCATATTACTCCATATCTCCGTTTTCTCCAATATCTATATCCGCACACGAAACGATGAAATGAATACAATCCAAACAATTAATTAAAAAGTCCTAACAAAAATAGGCCTACGTGTGATTCCACACTTGGCATGGAACAGTCTCGAACGCGAGTCTGTAGATTACTAGACCACAGCGTTAACCATTCCTCCATTTCTGACGATTTCCATTAGTTTCAAAACAGCGGTTTATTTAAACTAAACATTTGTTGCATCGCCATCTGAATGGTGAATTGTTCATATATTTGTCCGTCTTATATTTTTTGACCGAGACATGCAACTTAATGAAGTATCACTATATGAATCTGTAAAAATTGTACTAAAGAAGCCATTGGTCAGACGCCAGAAAGAGAAGAGAGAAAGAAAGAAAGAAAGAAAGAAAGAAAAAGAAAGAAGAAAGAGAGAGAAAGAGAGACACTGAGAGAAGGGAAAAGCAATGAGAGAGAGAGAGAGAGATTACACTCTCACTCAATCTCAGTATTGTAGGTAAAATGGCGAGAGAGGGAGAAAATGAAAGAGTGAGGGGAGAATAAGAAAAATGTAAAGTGCACAGAGAAATGAATGGAGGGATAACATTTAGGGACTATTATATTAACAAACTATTTAAGATACTTTTAGATATTTTTTTATTATTATTCACTAAGCTATTATATCAAAGTTATTTCGCCAAGGTCGGAATTACCAGCGTTTATTCTAAATTCAACTTTTTTCTTGTGTGGTTTTTAGTTTCTAATATCATGGGATTAGCGTGTTTAGATAAATACACACTTATCAATTTAGATAGATATACAAGCCTCTAATATATAACCTAAAATGTAGTTTAATTATCCAAATATATTCTTTACCGTTTTTCATGTCTTTAGTGTTGATGCAATGAGATCTAAATATAAGGCAGGAATTATACAAGATATTTTCGCATATATCCTCGTTTTTTTTCATTTGATTTGCAAATGAGGCGAGTGCACAACGGGGACAGTGCAACGCTGTTCCGAGTGCAGCAAAAAACTCTTAGCCATTTCGCGGTAAATGATGGATTGTTCCAGCGATTGCCACAGACGCCGTTCTTGTTCCTGTTCTCATGGAAGGTGGAAAAGGAAGTGAGATAGAGTGCACTGCAGCGCAAACGTGTGGTTCTCTGTGCAGATAAAAGCTTTCCTTTCCTATCCAAGTCTTTTATTTGGCTTGCGTTTCAGCCAATTTTCGCCCCAAAAGGCCTTTTCTCGCGACAAAGGCCAACTGAACCTTGAGAAAAATCATTCTGAAACATTTGCGTATGAAGTTAACAAGAAATCATAATGAAAGGGATGATAACGATGATAATTAGAGATAATGATATTAAAATGATATTAACAATCATAACGATGATAGTAATAATAATAATAATGATAATAATAATAATTAATAATAACATCAGATAAAAAGCAATAATAATTGGGTAATGACGTTAATGATAATGAATAATGATGATGATAATGTTGATAACGATGGTGATCATGGTGATGTTAACAATAATTTGATATATGTGGTGGGGGGGGAGATAATTATTGTTCTTTCTAAATAAGCTCTTCTATTTCAATTCTCCTTTCACTTATCTCGCATATTTTTTAACGCATTCCCTCTCTCACTTTATTTCGATCTTCCTTTTCCCTTTCTCCCTTCCTTTTCATGACTTCGTCTTTTTTATTCTAATTTCATTCTTGATTTCCCTTTTCTCTCTTTATTCTTTCTTTAACCCATTCTGGTCATCTCGTTTGTTTCTGTTTCTTTTTCCTTTTCTTGTTCTGATATTATAATCTTATTTCATATTTTGCTAATTCCTCTTTCTCGTGTGTCACTATCTTTCTTTCTATTCCCTGTTTTGACGAATAATCTTT
>NW_020870085.1:781099-793599 GCF_003789085.1 Penaeus vannamei | reverse complement strand
TTTGGTATTGCCTGCCATTCTGCCTCTCAATCCCGTTGATTTTATAAATAATGCAAAAATCTCATTGATCGCTCGCGCTTTGGCATACTGCACAGGACGAATATTTGGCAGTCTGAAGCATTAACGGTGACAATGGGATAAAAGGTTGTTGTCTATACGGCCATTATTTTTGTGGATGGTCTCAGGAACAGCTCTCAAAGGCATTAGCTCGGAAGGTCAAATCATTTACATAAATCAAGATTTTGAGAGATTGGTTGAATAATTGTTGTTTAACACTGCTATGTTGCTATGCAAACTGCACATACCGAGACATTATTGTATAATTGTCATTCAAAACTTATTTCAGAAGAAAATGAGATCAAATTATTTAAACTTGAAATCAAGCAAGAGAGAGAGAGGAAGAGTCTAGAAGCTCTAGAAAGAGTGCGAAAGAACGAGAGAGAGAGAGAAAGAAAGGCCAAGCAATTTTTTCTATATTACCTTCATCGGCTTCGCCTCAGCTCATACACCTAGCGTCAGAATTACTATATATTACTTTTATTACACAATAGCATAATAACAGTCTAATAGTATTCTTACTTTCAGAGATGGCGATCCAAAGTACCCACTGTAAAACATCCTTTGCAGTTACAGAAACGCATGATACCCATGACCAATTTCCTGAATCACTCAGAAGCAGAACTGGCTTGCCGAATGGGAATGCAACAATAATGCAAACAAAAAATTATTTTACTAAAGACACGTTTCGATCCACGTGGCGCTCGCGGACATAACATGAATATCAAACACACACGGAAGAGAGAGAGAGAAAGAGAGAGAAAGAGAGAGAGAAGAGAGGAAATACGCACGGAGCAGCCTATTGTAATAATCCTCTGCATGGTTTCTGACACATACCGTCCGCCTCCAACTAGTCCCCTTTGGAGGAAATATCCAACACAGGGAAAATCTCGTACTGGGTTTTATCGCATATTCATTGGTAAAGAAGTCCTTGGGAAGTTTAGCAGATGAGACAACAGTTTTGGAATCTTCCTCCATTCCATCTTCATGTTAAAGAGTCAGGGCAAGCAGTAGGCTATGGTAGTGTTGTAACTTTGTTTTCAACATCACTTGACATGAAAGTTTAATCTAAAACGTTCCCCGAAACATTCTTGGTAGCATATCCGGACATGCAGTGCTAAATGTCACAAAACATAAGATAACATGTGATTGCAATTACATATGCTTACAGCTAGGAAAAAGTTCAACCAGTGCCTCGAAACTGTTAGCACATTTGAATACCTAAACGAAATACATCGAGCATATATGCAGAAATGCCTACAGCAATGTTTTGAGCATATATCAGAACTTATTACATATCGTGGTCGTGGCCTATATAATATGTTCATTATAGCTCATGGGATTATGAATTCTATTTATTTTATTATATAATATATATATATATATATATATATATATATATATATATATATATATATATATATGTGTGTGTGTGTGTGGTGTTGTGTATGTTGTGTGTGTGTGTGTGTGTGTGTATGTATGTTTATGTATTATTTTTTTTTTCTTTTCTTTTCTTTTCTTTGACCGAGGCAATTTTCCTTCCTTTTGCCAACAGTCTATAACAAGGTCCTTAGTCTAAACACCCAGCTTTTTGTTCATTTTATTATAAAATAGGAATCTATACAAAAATATGTCAATTTAAAGAAACATTACAAAAAGGGAGACGAAATATGTTAGATAATAGAAGATAATGAATGGTGGACATTGATGGTAAAAAAATGAGTTGTGTGCAATGACTGAAAGATGAAAGAAGCAGATTCCGGCACTCAAGGAAAGAAATTATTTTCCAGGTTGAGAATAGAACTGTGGGGGCAGGAGCAGCGGCAGGGCAGAGCAGGCTGAGAGTACACCTGGGCAGGGGCTGGGGCAGGCTGGGAATATTGCTGAGTAGGGGGCAGGAGCAGGGACGGGTTGGGAGTACACCTGAGCAGGGGCACGGGCGGGTTGAGAGTACACCTGGGCAGGGGCACTTGGGTACTGTCCCTCGCCCTCGAAGGTGACTGTGGGGTGGAAGCCGCTGGCGTCGGAGTAGTAGTCGACCCTCATGAGGCGAGAGTCAGGCAGTTGAACGTAGTAACTGTCAATAGAGAGCATGTACTTTAGTTTAAAGAAAACTGACAACACAATTCTTTTCACTTTCCCTAATAGTAACTATTTCTAAACAGGATGATAATTTACGCTTTCTTTTACCTTATCACATGACTATAAGGTCACATACAATTCATCAATCACCTTACAAGCTAGGAAAGCAGCAGAAAAATGATTTCCAAGTCCCTGCTGACGACTACCTCCCCGCCTCACCTGCCCTGAGTGTTGTCGCCGTCGCGCTGTTCCTGTTGGCCGTAGAAGTTGCCGGAGTTCTGGTCGTTGACGTCCCACTGGAAGTTGTACTGGGCGGGCACCGACGGGTACTCGGGCTGCTGAACCACGGGCGCCTGGTAGTTGTAGCCGCCCTGGGGAGCCGCCCACGCCGCCGCCACCACACACAGGACTACTGCTGCCTAAACAATCAAAGGAAAAAAACAAAAGTAATTGCACTGTTAATGTTGCATCTGCATTCCTTGCATCTCATATAACGTGCACATTGTAGAAGACCACTGCTCTTGAACTTAATGGTTTTCGCCGTACACATGTAATTTATTGTCTGGTTTATATATCCTTTTTTTTCCCACACCCCACATTTATATATGCCGTATAACTTCGAAGTGCATGCACAAAAGGTATATCTCTAAAAAAGAGAGTAGTACCTTCATGATTTCTTTGCTGGAGTACTGAGGGTGAACTGATGACCCGTTCAGCCTCCCTTCCTTTATATAGCCCGCCAGCTGCCAAAGGGGCGGAGCGTAATCTTCGCGTGACAATGAACGAAGGACATGCTTTGTAAAAAAAAAAATGTATTCTATCAGCTTTTAGTTTGATTTGATGAATGATGATTTTTATCCATCTCTCTGTCTCTCATTCTATTTATGTTCGAGAATGTACGAATGCAGGATTGGAATTTGAATAATATTATATGAGTTCATTTTACATGACCTTTTCAGAAAGAGAATAATGCGATGTATATGCGTCACTGAGATGATTTCTTTCGAGCATTTCTTTTATTAGTATCACGTAAAAGAATGCATAGCGTATGTCTGTACCATTTATTTTGGAATACAAACCTTACACCATGCGGTATGCACGTCACCCTAAACCTCTTAGAAATGTAACAAATGCAAACCAGCATTTCGAGAAAGCAGTTACTAAATATCTTCAGCCATTGTTTCGATGTGTTGTGTGGTACGATGTGTGAGAGTTTGTGCGTGCGGGAGAGCGTGTGTGTTTATGTTCATTAACACACAAAGTTTGGCTCCAACACAAAGGAATATCTATAAGGAAATAAACGGATAACAGCGGGTGTTATCAGTATAAATATTATTGTTAGTACTGATAGTCGTCATGGTAACACAATAGTATTAGTAGTTACCAAATGAAATGCTACAAAATTAGTCGTCAGTATCACCCCTAACCAGACCCAAGAAAAATACCTTGCAATTCCGAAATAACCCATTTTACCGCCAGTAAAATCATTCATATATGGTATTAGGCTATACGTAAATTTGTGTGGGCAGTTATTGGTACCATCCCCTTATTTAATGAAATGTCTTATCGAGTCTTTGTGTATGTGCGTGCGCGCGACCCTGTGTATTGTACGTATGTATGAATGGGTGTAGAACCTTGATAATTAACTTTGATATAAAACGAAGTACATTGAGACCTAATTCTTCAAATGCATCCATTTTCTTTTCTGGAATTTTCGATAACAATTTTGAACGTACGCTTCGACAAGGTCAAATGACTGTGGGAATTTGAAGCCAGACAAATTGAATAACAATTAGATTAATAAATATAAAGAGAAAAGTAATTAGATAAATGAACAAGTAAGTAAATAAGTAAATGGATAGATAAATAAATAAACAAACACATTAAATAAAAAAACAACAACAGAGGTTAAAAGAGACAGATTAATGTCTCTAGTAAAAACTTTCTATAACATGAAAGACGATCCCCCGCCTTTGGTATTGCCTGCCATTCTGCCTCTCAATTCCCGTTGATTTTATAAATAATGCAAAAATCTCACTGATCGCCAGCGCTTTGGCATGCTGCACAGGACGAATATTTGGCAGTCTGAAGCATTAACGGTGACAATGGAATAATAGGCTGTTGTCTATACGGCCATTATTTTTGTGGATGGTCTCAGGAACAGCTCTCAAAGGCATTAGCTCGGAAGGTCAAATCACTTATATAAATCAAGATTTTGAGAGATTGGTTGAATAATTGTTGTTTAACACTGCTATGTTGCTATCAAACTGCACATAACCGAGACATTATTGTATAAATAATCTTTGTCATTCAAAACTTATTTCAGAAGAAAATGAGATCAAATTATTTAAACTTGAAATCAAGCAAGAGAGAGAGAGAGAGAGAGTAAGGGCGAAATAACGAGAGAGAGAGAGAGAGAGAGAGAGAGAGAGAGAAAGGCCAAGAAAATTATTCTATATTTACCCTCATCGGCTTCGACCTCAGCTCACACACCAAACGCCAGAATTACTATATATTACTTTTATTACACAATAGCATAATAACAGTCTAATAGTATTCTTACTTTCAGAGATGGTGATCCAAAGTACCCACTGTAAAACATCCTTTGCAGTTACAGAAACGCATGATACCCATGACCAATTTCCTGAATCACTCAGAAGCAGAACTGGCTTGCCGAATGGGAATGCAACAAAATGCAACAAAAAAAATATTTTAATAAAGACACGTTTCGATCCACTTGGCGCTCGCGGATATAACATGAATATCAAATACATACGGAAGAGAGAGAGAGAGAGAGAGAGAATAGAGGAAATACGCACGGAGCAGCGCTCTTGTAATAATCCTCTGCATGATTTCTGACACATACCGTCCGCCTCCAACTAGTCCCCTTTGGAGGAAATACCCAACACAGGGAAAATCTCGTAGTGGGTTTTATCGCAGATTCAGTGGTAAAAAAAAGTACTTCGGAAGTCTAGCAGAAGATGAGACAACAGCTTTGGAGTCTTCATTCCATCTTCATGGTAAAGAGTCAAGGCAAGCAGTAGGCTATGTAGTTTCGGAGTGTTGAAACTCATTGTTTTCAATATTACTTGACATGACAGTTTAGCCTAAAATGTTCCCGAAACATTCTTGTAGCATATCCGGGACATGCAGTGCTAAATTCACAAACATAAGATAACAGGTATATTGCAATTACATATGCTCACAGCCAGGAAAAGTTCAATCCAGTGCCACATTTGAATATCTAAACGAAATACGTCGAGCATATATGCAGAAATGTCTACAGCAATGTTTTGAGCATGTATCAAAACTTATCTACATATCGTGGTCGTGGCCTACATTAAGTGTTTATTATAGCTCATGGGACTATGAATTGTTTATTTACTTCTTATATATATATATATATATATATATATATATATATATATATATATAATGTGTGTGTGTGGTGTGTGTGTGTGTGTGTGTGTGTGTGTGTGTATATATATATATATATATATATATATATATATATATATAATATATATATAATACATATATATATTATCTTCTTCTTTGACCGAGCAATTTTCCTTCCTTTTGCCAACAGTCATAACAAGGTCCGTAAGTCTGAACGCCCATCTTTTTGTTCGTTTTTATTATAAAAATATCCTCTCGGAATCTATACAAAAATATATCAATTTAAAGAAACATTACAAAAAAGGGAGACGAAATAGATTAATAATAGAAGATAATGAATGGTGGACATTAATGGTAAAAAAAATTGAGTTGTGTGCAATGACTGAAAATGAAAGAAGCAGATTCCGGCACTCAAGGAAAGAAATTATTTTCCAGGTTGAGAGTAGAACTGTGTGGGGGCAGGAGCAGGGGCAGGAGCAGGCTGAGAGTACACCTGGTTAGGGGCAGGGCAGGGGCTGGGGCAGGCTGGAATATTGCTGAGTAGGGGCAGGAGCAGGGGCGGTGGGAGTACACCTGAGCAGGGCACGGGCGGGTTGACCTGGCAGGGCACTTGGGTACTGTGCCTCGCCCTCGAAGGTGACTGTGGGGTGGAAGCCGCTGGCGTCGGAGTAGTAGTCGACCCTCATGAGGCGAGAGTCAGGCAGCTGGACGTAGTAGCTGTCAATAGAGAGCATATTACTTTTTTAAAGAAAACTGCAGTTCTTTTCACTTCCAATAGTAATATTCTAAAAGATTAATTAATTAGACTATAATAATTAAATTTTTCTTTGCTAGGAAAGCAGCAGAAAAATTTCAAGTCCAGCTGACGACTATCTCCCCGCCTCACCTGCCCTGAGTGTTGTCGCCGTCGCGCTGTTCCTGTTGGCCGTAGAAGTTGCCGGAGTTCTGGTCGTTGACGTCCCACTGGAAGTTGTACTGGGCGGGCACCGACGGGTACTCGGGCTGCTGAACCACGGGCGCCTGGTAGTTGTAGCCGCCCTGGGGAGCCGCCCACGCCGCCGTCACCACACACAGGATTACTGCTGCCTAAACATTCAAAGGAAAAAACAGATTAATTGTAGTGGTGATGGTCCTCCTGTATTCTGATTCGCATTCTGTACATCCGCTTCCCAAATAGTCTGTACATTACAGAATAGAACTTGGCCTTGAATAATAACGCTTCTCTTCTCATGACCTTAAGACTTTCTGCAGCTTCCACTTGTGCTATTACTTCTTAAATAGTTTTTTTCCCGTTTCGTTTCCGTTACTAACAAAATGAATAAAATATAACTTCCGTGCATGTATAAAAGCTACCGCTCCAAAGAGTACCTTCATGATTTCTTTGCTGGAGTATTGAGGGTGAACTGATAACCCGCTCAGCCTCCTTTCCTTTATATAGTCGAGCAGCGGCCAAAGGGGCGGAGCCTAATCTTCCCCATCGCAATGAACGAAGGACATGCTTTTGAAAAATGTATTTCTATTTGTTTCATTGTATTTCGTCTGCTGTTTTACGAGGAAGTGCGAGTACAGGATTGTAAATGGGATAACCTATATGCTATCTATGCGCTCACTTTACTTTAGAATAATGACATTTCTTCACGTTATTAATGTGAGTTTCTTCGACCCTTTTTTTTCTTTCTTTCTTTCTTTCTTTTTAAGAAGGAAAAACTGTAGTGTATAGGATGTCAACTTCAAACTATAATTCAACAAATGTACGACTACATTTCGAGAATCCAGTCACTGAATATTTTCAACTATTGTTTGGATGTATGTGTGTGTTTTATGTGTATGTGTATGTATGTTTCTGTTCAATTCCCTTTTATTTTCGTTCATTCGGCTCCAACAAATGAATATCTATGATAAATAACTGACAATTGAAATTACTATTATCATTATCACTCTTCTTTAGTACTAATAGTATAAATGGTAACAGCAATAGTAGTGAGCGAGAGAGTGAGTACCACATCACATTCTACAGAATAATACCAGTATCACTATCAATCATTTCCAAGAAAAATACATTTGATCAAATTCCGAAATAACTGCACTTTGATTCGAATAAAAATATATATGCGCGGGGTGAAATGCGTACGTTCGTGGCAGTTATTGGCAGTATTTTATTAGAAAGTGAGTGGTGTTTTTGTTTTTGTGTGTGTGTGTGTGTGTGTGTGTTTGTGTGTGTGTGTGTGTGTGTGTGTGTGTGTGTGTGGAAAAAATCTCGATAATTAATCTCCATGTAAAACTAGGTCAACTGACACAAATCTTCACATGTAAAAAATTGATATATAATGAATGGATGATATAGAATGGAACGAAGAAAAATAATTCGAGTAATAAATAAATAGAGAAATGAATGGACAAATAATAAAAAAAATAAATTAGATGAAGAATAAGCAAATAAATAAATAAATAGGTAAATCAGTAAATACATAAATGCGTAAATCAGTAAATCAGTGGCTAAATAAATAAAAAAGATAATCAAATATATAGGTAAACAGATCATTAGATAAATGCATAAATAAGTTTTAAAATATGAATGAATAAGTAAAGAGATATATTAATGAGTAAATTAATAAAAGAAAGAATGAATAAACGTCAACACAATACCCTATTTAAGAAACACATTTTGTAGCGTACGATGCGCTATAACGAAGTCAAGAAGAACCACCTCCGGTATCACTCGTCTGTCGCATGTCCGCTGATTTCATAATTAATGCAAAAATCTCACCGATCGTTAACGATTATTGGCATACTGCACAAGAAGAATGTTTGGCAATTTGTACCATTAACGATCAAAAGGAGATATTAGGGTTGTTGCCTATACAGTCATTCATCTTATGGATGGTCTCAGGAGCTGTTTTCAAACGCTTCAGCTTGGAAGGTCAATTATTTGCGTAAATCAAGATTTTGTGAGAATGTTTTGATAAGGTCTATTCAACTGTCTTCGCTATTTTGCAACATAAGCTGCACACATCTAGAAATAAATCTCTAAATAATCTTTGTTACTCCAAAGTTTATTTCATAAGAGGATATGAGATGAAAGATTGTTTAGTTCATACTTCAGTACCTTATTCTTTCACTCCACTTAACCTTGAAATCATAAAAGGACTATTGAAATGTTGGCCACGAAAACGTAATCATCAGACATTTACCGTCTCTAGCATTAACCTTGGCTTAAATAAATAGCGTCGGAAGTATATACATATTTTTTTCACTATCTTGTATATAATAGTAATTTTACACGATCCTTCACTTCCGAGACATCTACCCAAAATAGCCAAAGTATAACATTTACTCGTAGAAAAACACGTGATACGTGAATCACCGCAAGGGAAAAACTAACAAAAACTAAGAAAGGAAGGAATGTAACTTCATAAAAAACATTAGATTATAGAATTTTTTTCTCGTTACGACTGCGACTGACGAATAATAAACACGTATGGTAATATGTGGTGAAGGTACTTCAGTAATAATCTCTTACGTGAAATGTGGCGCATACCGTTCGCTTCCAGCCAGTCCCCATTTGAGGAAATCTCCAACATATGGAAAACTCAGAGTGACAGAGAAATCCACGAAGCACAGGGGCAGTATACACGTCCAATATATGGATTGTAAAGAGTGGAGGTTAATGCCACCTTCCCTGCTGATTCTGCTCTCTACCTGTGATACATGTACTCGGATATCACAATGGCAATCTTAATTATTATTTTACTCTTCTGATAGATGCCGACACAATACAGTAGGGATTAAAATAGAAACGAGTTCTTTTTCTTTCTGTTTATTTTACCTGAGCGAAAGCGTACGGTAAAATCGGTTGTTTGACTTCTGAGAAAGCAGTGCTGATACGTATCGTTTATAATTTTATACTTTATGGATGTCCTGATAAAGAAGCGTGCTAAGGTTTCTTCGTTTTCCTCTCCTTGAAGAGTCACACTTCCTTCCCAAGTTGAATGTTACTTGGGTTCCATTTTTACTCCAGTGATGAAAAGTCTAAGGTTGCTGCCCGCCACTTTCCGTCCGATACGTTGGTGCTTGCAGTTTTAAGGGGGTTTTAAGTTCTGGTTGGATATCGTAAATTATTAGGTAATGGTAAGAAAACGAAACTTGAATAGTATGAATTACTTTGAAAGACCTGTAGCTTCCTTTCGCCATACGAGTCCCGACAATGAAGATTAGAATTGTTATTAATTACAGCTTTCATAACCGCTTGCCTGGGATCGGAATATTTTGGATATGAATCAGGTAAAGACGATTTAACATAAGGCCTTGTACACACGGCACTGCCCGGAACATTGATGGCAACATGTCCGGGACATGCTAAAGACATAAATCTTAAAAAGTATTGGTAAGTGATCGTCCTCAGACTTACAACCAAGAAACGTCCATTTCAGTGTCTCGAAACATGTTCTCAGGTTCCAAGCGAGATATATCGCACATATGTGCAGAGTATTTTCAGAGCATGTGTACGTATCGTGTATAACGAAGTATAGATAAGTATGTATGCTCAGTACAGTTCTTGGAACAGAACTGGCCATGAATTGTTTATTTAATTCATATCTGTTTTTTACTTTGATCAAGTTATGTTCCTTCCATTCAAAAGCAATCTATAACAAGGTCATTTCGTCAGTTTTATTATAAAAATATTCTCTCGGAATCTCTATAAAAATATATCGATTTAAAGAAACGTGTAAACATTACAGAAAAGGAAACAAAATAGGTTGTAGAAGATAATGAATGGTGAATATCGAAGTTCAGATCATGAAAGGTGTGCGATGACTGAAGGAAAAGAGAAGCAGATCCCGACACTCGAAGAAGGAAATCATTTTCCAGGTTGAGAGTAGAACTGTGTGGGGGCGGGGGCAGGGGCAGGCTGGAGCACCTGGGTAGGGGCAGGGGCAGGCTGAGAGTAGACCTGGGCAGGGGCACTTGGGTACTGTGCCTCGCCCTCGAAGGTGACTGTGGGGTGGAAGCCGCTGGCGTCGGAGTAGTAGTCGACCCTCATGCGGCGAGAGTCAGGCAGCTGGACGTAGTAGCTGGGGATGCAGAAGATATATCGCTTTTAAAAGAATCCTGCTGACTGGGTTGTTTGTTCATGAACATTGCAATTCATGTCCTTGCATATAAGAAAAAAAAAAAGACTTTTAAAATTTATGTGTAATTAAAATAGTTGGCCTGGCCGGTAAGACCTTTCTTTGTGAAATGATCTCAGTATTTTCCGGTCCAGACTGACGACTATCTCCCCGCCTCACCTGCCCTGAGTGTTGTCGCCGTCGCGCTGTTCCTGTTGGCCGTAGAAGTTGCCGGAATACTGGTCGTTGACGTCCCACTGGAAGTTGTACTGGGCGGCACCGACGGGTACTCGGGCTGCTGAACCACGGGCGCCTGGTAGTTGTAGCCGCCCTGGGGAGCCGCCCACGCCGCCGCCACCACACACAGGACTACTGCTGCCTAAACGGACAAGGGAAAAACATTAATTGTATTGGTGATGGTCCTCCTGTATTCTGATACGCATTCTGTATATCCGTTTCCCAAATAGCCTGTACATTACAGAATAGAACTTGGCCTTGAATAATAACGCTTCTCTCTCATGACCTTTAAGACTCTGCATCTTACACTTGTACTATTACTTCTTAAATAGCTTTTTTTCGTTTCGTTTCCGTTATTAACAAAATGAATAAAATATAACTTAAGTGTGTATAAAGCTACGCTCCAATGAGTACCTTCATGATTTCTTTGCTGGAGAATTGAGGGTGAACTGATGACCCGCTCAGCCTCCTTTCCTTTATATAGTCGAGCAGCGGCCAAAGGGGCGGAGCCTAATCTTCCCCATCGCAATGAATGAAGGACATGCTTTTGAAAAATGTATTTCTATTAATTTGTTTCATTTTATTTTATCTGCCTGCTGTTTAACGAGGAAGTGCCAATACAGGATTGTAAATGGGATGTTATCTATGCGCTCACTTTAAAATAATGACATTTCTTCACGTTATTAAGGTGATTTTCTTCGACCATTTATTATTATTATTATTATTAAGGTGATTTTCTTCGACCTTTTTTTAAGAAGAAAAAACTGTACTGTGTATAGAGGAATAGGAAGGCATGTCAACTTCAAACTATAATTCAACAAATGTACGACTACATTTCGAGAATCCGGTTACTAAATATTTTCAACTATTGTTTGGATGTTTGTGTGTGTTTTGTGTTTATGTATATGGGTGTTTCTGTTCAATTCCCTTTTATTTTCGTTCATTTGGCTCCAACACAAATGAATATCTATGATGAAATAAACTGACAATTGAAATTACTATTATCATTATCACTCATTCTTAGTACTAATAGTAAAATGGTAACAGCAATAGTAGTGAGCGAGAGAGTGAGTTACCACATCACATTCTACAGAATAAATCATCAGTATCACTATCAATCAGTCCAAGAAAAATACATTTGATCAAATTCCGAAATAATTGCATTTGACTTCGAATAAAAATACCCATATGCGCACTGGGGTGAAATGCGTACGTTCGTGGCAGTTATTGGAAAAATTTTTTTTTTTTTTTTTTTTTTAGAAGTGAGTGGTGTTTTGTGTGTGTGTGTGTTGTGTGTGTGTTGTGTGTGTGTGTGTGTGTGTGTGTGTGTGTGGTGTGTGTGGTGTGATGTGTGTGTGTGTGTGTGTGTGTGGAAAAATCTCGATAATTAATCTCCATGTATAAACTAGGTCAACTGACACAAATCTTTCACATGTAAAAATTGATATAGATGAATGGATATAGAATGGAACGAAGAAAAAATAATTCGAGTAATAAATAAATAGAGAAATGAATGGACAAATAAACAAATAAGAAAATAAATTAGATGAAGATAAGCAAATAAAAATAAACAGGTAAATCAGTAAATACATAAATGTCGTAAATAATAAAAAGTCA
>NW_020870085.1:757703-780999 GCF_003789085.1 Penaeus vannamei | reverse complement strand
TCTGTCTCTCATTCTATTAATGTTCGAGAATGTACGAATGCAGGATTGGAATTTGAATAATATTATATGAGTTCATTTTACATGACCTTTTCAGAAAGAGAATAATGTGATGTATATGCGTCACTGAGATGATTTCCTTCGAGCATTTCTTTTATTAGTATCACGTAAAAGAATGCATAGCTTATGTCTGTACCATTTATTTTGGAATACAAACCTTACACCATGCGGTATGCACTTCACCCTAAACCTCTTAGAAATGTAACAAATACAAACCAGCATTTCGAGAAAGCAATTGCTAAATATCTTCAGCTATTGTTTAGATGTGTTGTGTGGTACGATGTGTGAGAGTTTGTGCGTGCGGGAGAGCGTGTGTGTTTATGTTCATTAACACACAAAGTTTGGCTCCAACACAAAGGAATATCTATAAGGAAATAAACGGATAACAGCGGGTGTTATCAGTATAAATATTATTGTTAGTACTGATAGTCGTCATGGTAACACAATAGTATTAGTAGTTACCAAATGAAATGCTACAAAATTAGTCGTCAGTATCACCAATAACCAGACCCAAGAAAAATACCTTGCAATTCCGAAATAACTGCCATTTTACCGCCAGTAAATTCATTCATATATGGTATTAGGCTATTAGTAAATTTGTGTGGGCAGTTATTGGTACTATCCTCTTATTTAATGTCTTTGTGTATGTGTGTGCGTGCGACCCTGTGTATTGTACGTATGTATGAATGGGTAGAACCTTGATAATTAACTTTGATATAAAACTATGTACACTGAGACCCAATTCTTCAAATGCATCCAATTTCTTTTAAGGAATTTTCGATAACACTTTTGAACGTACGCTTCGACAAGGTCAAATGACTGTGGGATTTTGAAGCAAGACAAATTGAATAACAATTAGATTAATAAATATAGGGAGAAAAGTAATTAGATAAATGAATAAATCAGTAAATAAGTAAATGGATAGGTAAGTAAACAAACAAACACATTAGATAAAAAACAACAACAGAGGTTAAAAAGAGACAGATTAACACGTCTCTAGTAAAAACTTTCTAGAACATGAAAGACGAACCCCCGCCTTTGGTATTACCTGCCATTCTGCCTCTCAATCCCGTTGATTTTATAAATAATGCAAAAATCTCACTGATCGCCAGCGCTTTGGCATACTGCACAGGACGAATATTTGGCAGTCTGAAGCATTAACGGTGACAATGGGATAAAAGGTTGTTGTCTATACGGCCATTATTTTTATGGGTTGTCTCAGGAACAGCTCTCAAAGTATTAGCTCGGAAGGTCAAGTCATTTACATAAATCAAGATTTTGAGAGATTGGTTTAATAATTGTTGATTAACACTGCTATGTTGCTATGCAAACTGCACATACCGAGACATTATTGTATAAATAATATTTGTCATTCAAAACTTACTTCAGAAGAAATGAGATCAATTACTTAAACTTGAAATCAAGCAAGAGAGAGAGAGAGTCTCGAAAGAGTGCGAAAGAACGAGAGAGAGAGAAAGAAAGGAAGAAGAAAAAACCCTCATCGCCGACCAGCTCACACACCAAACGCCAGAATTACTAAATATTACTTTTATTACACAATAGCATAATAACAGTCTAATAGTATTCTTACTTTCAGAGATGGCGATCCAAAGTACCCACTGTAAAACATCCTTTGCAGTTACAGAAACGCATGATACCCATGACCAATTTCCTGAATCACTCAGAAGCAGAACTGGCTTGCCGAATGGGAATGCAACAAAAATGCCAACAAAAAAATATTTTAATAAAGACACGTTTCGATCCACTTGGCGCTCGCGGATATAACATGAATATCAAATACATACGGAAGAGAGAGAGAGAGACCTAGAGGAAATACGTACGGAGCAGCGCTCTTGTAATAATCCTCTGCATGATTTCTGACACATACCGTCCGCCTCCAACTAGTCCCCTTTGGAGGAAATACCCAACACAGGGAAAATCTCGTAGTGGGTTTTATCGCAGATTCAGTGGTAAAAAAAGTACTTCGGAAGTCTAGCAGAAGATGAGACAACAGCTTTGGAGTCTTCATTCCATCTTCATGGTAAAGAGTCAAGGCAAGCAGTAGGCTATGGTAGTTTTTCGGAGTGTTGAAACTCATTGTTTTCAATATTACTTGACATGACAGTTTAGCCTAAAATGTTTCCCGAAACATTCTTGATAGCATATCCGGGACATGCAGTTCTATACAAGTCACAAATATGTTGGTAGATCTGACGTAAGATAATAAGTGATTGTACTTACATATGCTCACAGCCAGTAAAAGTTCAATCCAGTGTCTTGAAACATATTAGCACATTTGAATATCTAAATTAAACATATTGATCATATATGCAGAAATATCTACAGCAATGTTTTGAGTATGTATCAGAACTTATCTACATATCGTGCACGTGGCCTACATTAAGTGTTTATTATAGCTCATGGGACTATGAATTGTTTATTTGCTTCTATAATATATAATATATATATATTATTATATATATTATATATATATATATATATATATATGTATGTATGTATGTATGTATGTATGTATGTATGTATGTATGTATGTATATTGATCTAGGCAGTTTTCCATTCTTTTGCCAGCGGTCCATAACAAGGTCATTAGTCTGAACGTCCAGCTTTTTGTTCGTTTTATTATAAAAATATCCTTTCGGAATCTATACAAAAATATATCGATTTAAAGAAACGTAAACATTATAGAAATGGAGACAGAATAGGTTATAGAAGATAATGAATGGTGGACATCGATGGTCAAAGAGTGAGTGGGTGCGATGACTGAAAAAAAGGCAGATTCCGGCACTCAGGGAGGAAATTATTTTCCAGGTTGAGAGTAGAAACTGTGTGGGGGCAGGCAGGGGCAGGCTGCGAGTACTGCTGGGTAGGGGCAGGGGCAGGCTGAGAGTAAACCTGGGCAGGGGCACTTGGGTACTGTGCCTCGCCCTCGAAGGTGACTGTGGGGTGGAAGCCGCTGGCGTCGGAGTAGTAGTCGACCCTCATGAGGCGAGAGTCAGGCAGCTGGACGTAGTAGCTGTCAATACAAATCATACACTCGTATCACATTTAAAAGAATACATACAGCTGGATTCATTTCCACTTGTTTTGATAGTAATTAATCTTAAAAAGTAGACGAGAGATATAAGTTGCATTATGTTTTGCGTAGCTGTTGGAAGGAAGCAGAAATAAAAACATTTCAAAATCCAGATCGACGTGGTATCTCCCCGCCTCACCTGCCCTGAGTGTTGTCGCCGTCGCGCTGTTCCCGTTGGCCGTAGAAGTTGCCGGAGTTCTGGTCGTTGACGTCCCACTGGAAGTTGTACTGGGCGGGCACCGACGGGTACTCGGGCTGCTGAACCACGGGCGCCTGGTAGTTGTAGCCGCCCTGGGGAGCCGCCCACGCCGCCGCCACCACACACAGGACTACTGCTGCCTAAACATTCAAAGGAAAAAACAGATTAAGTGTAGTGGTGATGGTCCTCCTGTATTCTGATACGCATTCTGTATATCCGCTTCCCAAATAGTCTGTACATTACAGAATAGAACTTGAATAATAACGCTTCTCTTCTCATGACCTTTAAGACTTTCTGCAGCTTACACTTGTACTATTACTTCTTAAATAGTTTTTTTCCGTTTCGTTTCCGTTATTAACAAAATGAATAAAACATAACTTTCGTGCATGTATAAAAGCTACCGCTCCAATGAGTACCTTCATGATTTCTTTGCTGGAGTATTGAGGGTGAACTGATAACCCGCTCAGCCTCCTTTCCTTTATATAGTCGAGCAGTGGCCAAAGGGGCGGAGCCTAATCTTCCCCATCGCAATGAACGAAGGACATGCTTTTGAAAAATGTATTTCTATTAATTTGTTTCATTTTATTTCATCTGTCTTCTGTTTTACGAGGAAGTACGAGTACAGGATTGTAAATGGGATAACCAATGCTATCTATGCGCTCACTTTACTCTAGAATAATGAAATTTCTTCACGTTATTAAGGTGTTATTAAGGTGATTTTCTTCGACCATTTATTATTATTATTATTAAGGTGATTTCTTCGACCTTTTTTTAAGAATAAAAAACTGCACTGTGTATAGAGAAATGGAATACATGTCAACTTCAAACTATAATTCAACAATGTACGACATTTCGAGAATCCAGTTACTGAATATTTTCAACTATTGTTTGGATGTTTGTGTGTGTTTTGTGTGTATGTGTATGTATGTTTCTGTTCAATTCCCTTATATTTTCGTTCATTCGGCTCCAACACAAATGAATATCTATGATGAAGTAAACTGACAATTGAAATTACTATTATCATTATCACTCTTATTCTTAGTACTAATAGTATAAATGGTAACAGCAATAGTAGTGAGCGAGAGAGTGAGTTACCACATCACATTCTACAGAATAGATCACCAGTATCACTATCAATTAGATCCAAGAAAAATACATTTGATCAAATTCCGAAATAACTGCACTTGATTTCGAATAAAAATACCCATACGCGCACTGGGGTGAAATGCGTACGTTCGTGGGCAGTTATTGGCATTTTTTTTTTTTTTTTCTTAGAAAGTGAGTGGTCGTTTTTTTTTTTTGTGTGTGTGTGTGTGTGTGTTGTGTGTGTGTGTGTGTGTGTGTGTGTGTGTGTGTGTGTGTGTGTGTGTGTGTGTGTGTGTGTGTGTGTGTGTGTGTGTGAAAAAATCTCGATAATTAATCTCCATGTAAAACTAGGTCAACTGACACAAATCTTTCACATGTAAAAAATTGATATAAAATGAATGGCTTATATAGAATGGAACGAAGAAAAATAATTCGAGTAATAAATAAATAGAGAAATGAATGGACAAATATACAAATAAGAAAATAAATTAGATGAAGAATAAGCAAATAAGTAAATAAACAGGTAAATCAGTAAGTACATAAATGCGTAAATCAGTAAATCAGTAGCTAAATAAATAAAAAATAAGATAATCAAATATATAGGTAAACAGATCATTATATAAATGCATAAATAAGTTTTAAAATATGAATGAATAAGTAAATAGATAAATGAATGAGCAAATTAAGAAAGAAAGAAAGAATGAATAAACGTCAACACAAATACCCTATTTAAGGAACACATTTTGTAGCGTACGATGCGCTATAACGAAGTCAAGAAGAACCACCTCCGCTATCACTCGTCTGTCGCATGTCCGCTGATTTCATAATTAATGCAAAAATTTCACCGATCGTTAACGCTTATTGGCATACTGCACAAGAAGAATGTTTGGCAATTTGTAAAATTAACGATCAAAAGGAGACATTAGGGTTGTTGCCTATACAGTCATTCATCTTATGAATGGTCTCAGGAGCTGTTTTCAAACGCTTCAGCTTGGAAGGTCAATTATTTGCGTAAATCAAGATTTTGTGAGAATGTTTTGATAAGGTCTGTTCAGTCTTCGCTATTTTGCTACATACGTTGCACACATCTAGAAATAAATCTCTAAATAATCTTTGTTACTCCAAAGATTATTTCATAAGAGGATATGAGATAAAATATTGTTTAGTTCATACTTCAGTACCTTATTCTTTCACTCCACTTAACCTTGAAATCATAAAAGGACTATAGAAATGTTGGCCACGAAAACGTAATCATCAGACATTTACCGTCTCTAGCATTAACCTTGGCTTAATTAAATAGCGTCGGAAGTATATACATATTTTTTTCACTATCTTGTATAGAATAGTAATTTTACACATTCGCTCACTTCCGAGACATCTACCCAAAATATCCAAAGTATAACATTTACTCGTAGAAAAACACGTGATACGTGAATCACCGTAAGGGAAAAAATAACAAAAACTAAGAAAGGAAGGAATGTAACTTCATAAAAAACATAAGATTATTGATTTTTTTTCTCGTTACGACTGCGACTGACGAATAATAAACACGTATGGTAATATGTGGTGAAGGTATTTCAGTGATAATCTCTTACGTGAAGTGTGGCGCATACCGTTCGATTCCAGCCAGTAACCATTTGAGGAAATCTCCAACATATGGAAAACAGAGTGACAGCGAAATCCACGAAGCACAGGGGCAGTATACACGTCCAATATATGGATTGTAAAGAGTGGAGGTTAATGCCACCTTCCCTGCTGATTCTGCTCTCTACCTGTGATACATGTACTCGGATATCACAATGGCAATCTTTATTATTATTTTACTCTTCTGATAGATGTCGACACAATACAGTAGGTATTAAAATAGAAACGAGTTCTTTTCTTTCTGTTTATTTTACCTGGCAGCGACTGTAAGCGTACGGTTAATAAATCGGTTGTTTGACTTCTGAGAAAGCAGTGCTGATAAGTATCGTTTATAATTTTATACTTTATGGATGTCCTGATAAAGAAGCGTGCTAAGGTTTCTTCGTTTTCCTCTCCTTGAAAAGTCACACTTCCTTCCTAAGTTGAATGTTACTTGGGTTCCATTTTTACTTCAGTGATGAAAAGTCTAAGGTTGCTGCCCGCCACTTTCCGTCCGATATGTTGGTGCTTGCAGTTTTAAGGGGGTTTTCAGTTCTGGTTGGATATCGTAAATTATTAGGTAATGATAAGAAAACGAAACTTGAATAGTATGAATTACTTTGAAAGACCTGTAGCTTCCTTTCGCCATACGAGTCCCGACAATGAAGATTAGAATTGTGTTATTAATTACAGCTTTCATACCGCTTGCCTGGGATCGGAATATTTTGGATATGAATCAGGTAAAGACGATTTAACATAAGGCCTTGTACACACGGCACTGCCCGGAACATTGATGGCAGCATGTCCGGGACATGCTAAAGACATAAATCTTAAAAAGTATTGGTAAGTGATCGTCCTCAGACTTACAACAAAGAAACGTCCATTTCAGTGTCTCGAAACATGTTCTCAGGTTCCAAGCGAGATATATCGCACATATGTGCAGAGTATTTTCAGAGCATGTGTACGTATCGTGTATAACGAAGTATAGATATTGTATGTATGCTCAGTACAGTTCTTGGAACAGAACTGGCCATGAATTGTTTATTTAATTCATATATGTTTTTTACTTTGATCAAGTTATGTTCCTTCCATTCAAAAGCAATCTATAACAAGGTCATTTCGTCAGTTTTATTATAAAAATATTCTCTCGGAATCTTTATAAAAATATATCGATTTAAAGAAACGTGTAAACATTACAGAAAAGGAGACAAAGTAGGTTGTAGAAGATAATGAATGGTGAATATCGAATCAGATCATGAAAGGTGTGCGATGACTGAAGGAAAAGAGAAGCAGATCCCGACACTCGAAGAAGGAAATCATTTTCCAGGTTGAGAGTAGACTGTGTGGGGCAGGGGCTGGGAGTACACCGGGCAGGGGGGAGCAGCTGGAGTACACCTGGGTAGGGCAGGGCAGGGCTGAGAGTAGACCTGGGCAGGGGCACTTGGGTACTGTGCCTCGCCCTCGAAGGTGACTGTGGGTGGAAGCCGCTGGCGTCTGAGTAGTAGTCGACCCTCATGCGGCGAGAGTCAGGCAGCTGGACGTAGTAGCTGGGGATGCAGAAGATATATCGCTTTTTAAAAGAATCCTGCTGACTGGGTTTGTTCATCATGAACATTGCAAGTCATGTCCTTGCCATATAAGAAATAAAAAAAAAGACTTCAAATTTATGTGTAATTAAAATAGTTGGGCCTGGCCCGGTAGGACCTTTCTTTGTGAAATGATCTCAGTATTTTCCGGTCCAGACTTACGACTATCTCCCCGCCTCACCTGCCCTGAGTGTTGTCGCCGTCGCGCTGTTCCTGTTGGCCGTAGAAGTTGCCGGAATACTGGTCGTTGACGTCCACTGGAAGTTGTACTGGGCGGCACCGACGGGTATTCGGGCTGCTGAACACGACTGGTGGTAGTATGTAGCCGCCCTGGGAGCCGCCCACGCCGACGCCACCACACACAGAACTACTGCTGCCTAAACAGCAGAGAAAGTACCAATAACGAAGTGATATATCTCTTTTCATTTTACTCTCATATGAATTGCAACTTACATTTTCTGGCCCATTCAGATACTATACCCACTTGGAAGAGAGCTTTACTATGTTCGCAATGCTTCTTTTTCCATCTATTTTTAAACTTTTAACTCTTTGCCATACAACGCTTTTTCACTCCCCTAAACATATATAGCAAGATCTTTATCATACTATTTCAGTGCATATTTAAAGTAAAGTTCTTTTTGAGCGCGAGTACCTTCATGTTTCTCCTTCGCTGGTCCGTTGGGAACTGATGCCTCGTCTCTGTTTTTTTTTTTTTTTTTTTTTTTTTTTTTTTTTTTTTTTTTTTTTTGGTAAATTTACCATCCAACTTGGGATGGAACGGGTTACGCTTTAGCCACCCGTGAGGTGTATCACTAAGTGATTCTTTAATAAAGGATTAACTTTATTTAGGGGTGACGAAGCATGAAAGCTTCGTCTCTTGAGTGGTTGTCAAACTGGCCGAAAGATCAGCCTTTTGGGAGTCAAACTCCCCAAACAGGAAGCAGCTGCCCGGAACACCAGACGGAAGCCGCCCATCTCCGACGATAGAAGGCGGGTCGTCCTCTTCCCAGATTGCCGCCAGGAACCGCTCAGCTACAACGCCCCGAAGCCGCGAAGCCCCTCACTGACGTCTCCTACTCCCTCGGTAAGGCTTGCTCCGGTGTTCTTTCACCGGAGCCAACCGAGGCAGCAACAGCTGTAAGTGGGGTGCAGGGCCCGTGGCAGAGGTCCTCCAACTCCGCCCTGACGCCTTACTAAGGCGCCTCGTACCCTACAGTAAGTGGCCGGCCCCGGCAAATACTAGCCAGAGCTTGCCGAACCTCAGGAACAGGAAGAGCGCCGCAAACAGCACCACACCGACGATGCGCCACGGCGAAGCAGCACCAGCAGGATTCCAGGAACGAAGACGGTGGTCGCCCCGTCACGCCGACGACGAAGCTTCCTCCGCAGAAGTCTAGGTAAGTGGCTCCTCCAGGTAAGGCAGAGGTGACTCTTCGGCGTGACCCATCTCCCGACGACCGCAGACATCACTAAAGCTGTCCTTCCTTAGACAGGGGGTTGCATCCGTAATTAAAGGATCTGGCTATAGTTGGCAGCTCGCGCGGGAGCCGAGTCGTCGTCCATTGGTGGAGAGAGCTGAAGAGATGTTATCGCTGCGGCCGCCGGGAGAAGAGTGCTCGTCTCTGGTTCCTTTCCCCTTATATAGTACGGCCGCCTGCCAAGGGGGGAGGGGGAGGGGCGTGACCTTTGCATCTTAGGCGAAGGTCTTTAATGAATCCACTCTGACGAGACAAACACATGTGGGATAACTGGCATTGCATCCCACCTTTTGAATTGGATTTACGTCCTGTGGATTTTTTAAGATTTTCTTTTTCTTTGTCTTTTTTTTCTCTCTTTGTATATAGTTGGCCTTGAGTCTGTGTACGGAAGGGTCTGGGTATAGTGACTTTCTCTCATTTGTCTGCAATTTAAGACCCAAACATTACTGGCATATGACAGAAATGCTGATATTGAAACGAAATTTCACTTATGCTCTTGTAATTATATAAAAAAATTGATCAGCAAATGAACAAGTGCCAAACTACAAACCATGGATGTGTTTACTGGGCATCTTGAACACACCATTTTTGCTTATGTATAGGTGTGTGATGTATGAGTATATATATATATAAAGAGAGAGATATACAGATGAATATTAAGATAGGTATATTATGTTTTATATGTATATACATATAAATGAATATATATATATATATATATATATATATATAAGAGAGGAGAGAGAGAGAGAGAGAGAGAGAGGAGAGAGTGAGAGAGAGAGAGAGAGATGTATGCATTTAGGTATATTTGTATATGCATATCTTATATTGTATATATAATGCATGTTATATATGTATGTTATATGATATATGATATGTATGTATATAATGTATATTATATATGTATGTATATATAGTATATATATGTTATATATTGTATATATATATGTATTATATGTATAATATGTGTATATATATGTATATATATTATATATATATGTAGTATATATATATATATATATGTATGTATTATATATATGTTATGTATATATGTAATTATGTATGTATTTATGTTATATATGTATGTATATGTATATATTATATGTATATATGTATATGTATGTATGTTATGTATATATATGTTATATATGTATTGTATATTTGCATTATATGTATGTATTATATATATATATTATGTATTATATGTATATATATGTATATATTGTATATATTATGTATATATGTATTATATAGTATGTATATATGTGTATATATGTATGTATTTATGTATGTATTATGTATTATATGTATGCATATATGCATATATATATATATATATGTATATATATGTATATATTATGTATATATATATAATATATGTATATATATGTGCGTGTGTGTATGTATGTGTGTGTTACAATATATATAACATACATATAATATGCATACATATATACATAACTATATACATATTATATATTTATATATATGTAGGTGTATGTAGACAGACAGGCTTACAGACAGGAAAAAACATCTCGTAATTATGATAGCTTTTAGGATACAAAAGGAAAGCTGAAACAGAAAAGTACAAAATATCGTGACGCTTCCCCTACTGAGGAGCCAGACACCTATTTGAAGGTTTAATGCTCCTTTCTTACCGAGGTTGTACAGCTGTAGCCCATGATGCTAAAACAGCTGATTTATAAATAATAGTTTTGATGTACGTTTTTCTTCTTTCATTTTTCTTTTTCTTCATAATTTAATCTTTACGTAACGACAAATGCCTTTTTCACGCATCTTGGTATTCGAAAGATAAATTAAATATAACTGATAATAAATATCATTCTGATTTAGGCAAAATAGCAATTGCAAACAAATATATTATGTAAATGTATTTGACTGCGATCCAATACAAATACATAAAAGTACTTATTGATTCTAGCATTTATCTAAATTAAGAGATACCGAATGAAAATATGATAATATCTTAATGGAATCTCGTTGTTCAACATTAAGTGGCTCTAATTTGCTTTCATTCTCTAAGGACATGGTACACATGTTACACCTTTTACTTCTCATACCATGTGTGTGTGTGTGTGTGTGTCTGTGTGTTCGTGTGTATGTGTGTGTGTGTGTGTGTGTGTGTCTTTATCTATTCATTCTTAATTTATTTACGCTTTTATTTATGGTTAAGAAATGTTCGAAAGCGCATTTTTGAAAAAGACGGCAGATAGTAAACAGCAGCAAGGCTAAATCGATGATGAGATTTTTATCGCAAACTATAAAGTGGAAGGACACGAAAGAGGAAGAGAAGAGGTACATAGAGAGAGAGAGAGAGAGAGAGAGAGAGAGAGAGAGAGAGAGGAGATGAGAGAAACAGACATAATTTGATAAGAGCAACATCAAAACAATATTTAATGAACACGCTCCATCACATCAAAGATAGAGAATATAAATGTTATCATAATTAGGCAAGAACATATTCATATTCTGTACCACATCAAGAAGATTCGTGTAAGGTATTATTCTCTCCTTCTTCCACCTCATTAATCACGCAGAATTTTTTATTCATTTTTGGCGTTGGTTGATCGCCTGTGTTTAAGGGCATATTGTACTAAATTCCTGGCAGTTTGTACCATTAACGATGATGGTGGAACAAGTGTTTTCCTGCCCGTACAATCATTATCGTTATGGGTGGGTTCAGTAAGAGGCTGACTTTCAGAGGTCAAATTATCTTGGGGAGGTCAAGTTATCTTGGAGAGGTCAAATTATCTTTATTCATTAGGGTTTACTGAGAAACTGGCTTTGGTTAAAGTTTCTTTTCTTCATAGGATGTGTTATTTTGGTCTGCAAGCCATGAAGGATGATATAAATACACACACGTAAACATAAACTGAAAAACACATTCGTACACAAACACACACACGTAAAGGCACACCCATCCACCCCACACACACGCGCGCGCGCGCACACACACACACACCACACACACACACACACACAACACACACACACACACACACATACTCACAAAACCATAGATATCTGAAAACAACTGTCGCTTGCTTTAAATGCAATTGATTTATTCTCGATTATCTGAAGACTTGAAAGATCTTAGTAGAAAATAGATACTTTTCGATTTAGTTCACTCACGCGTACGAAAGCACCAGTGTTTTAAATGTACGTGTGCTGCATTTTTTTTTTACCTATGAAATTTATCTCACGGGCTGTTCATCAAGATAATTTTTGCTATATCGTCCTTTTTTTTTTCATTCCTTCTACATGTATAATGCACGTATGCCCTGTGTTAGTTCTTGTCATTCTTGTCCTTTTTATTATTCCTTTTACATGTAATACATTCTTAAGGGGATTATAAAATAACGCACGTTAGCCCTGTGTTAGTTCTTGTCACGATATGACACCGACGCAGTAAATTATTTTTTTAACTGCACAAGTTCTACAGCGAAGTGGCAGGTTTGCATCCCGGTCTTCATAAAGAAATTACTCGCGAGACACAGACAAGTACTTAAAATATTCGAAACACAAAGGGGTACAATTGATGAAGCTGTACTGTCAGTAAGGGTGATTTAGCGGTATGAAAAGTTATAGAAAACTCATGATATCTTTCCTCTGCATTCTGGTACCGGTGGAATCTATGCGGTTGACTTCATGTAAGAATGCTATGATTTCCGTCACATTGGATACCTTTCCTTTTAACATTCTTAGAAGACATATATGTGGGGTAAAAGTACTGAGCGGAAATCGAGGTCCTATGAGTATCAGTAATTATCTGAAAGGGAGAGGCGGAAATCTCGTACTTTGGCCTGTCATAGTGCACCTTATGACAAGCTTCTCTATGATTTGTCAAGTGGATGAATAAGTATTGTACCTAATACGGTACTCGAGTTGGTTCATCAAGTGTTGAAATGTCCGCTGATTTCATAATTAATGCAAAAATCTCACCGATCGTTAACGCTTATTGGCATACTGCACAAGAAAAATGTTTGGCAATTTGTACCATTAACGATCAAAAGGAGATATTAGGGTTGTTGCCTATACAGTCATTCATCTTAGGGATGGTCTCAGGAGCTGTTTTCAAACGCTTCAGCTTGGAAGGTTGTGAGAATGTTTTGATAAGGTCAATTATTTGCGTAAATCAAGATTTGGGAGAATGTTTTGATAAGGTCTGTTCAACTGTCTATGCTATTTTGCTACATAAGCTGCGCACATCTAGAAATAAATCTCTAAATAATCTTTGTTACTCCAAAGTTTATTTCATAAGAGGATATGAGATAAAAATATTGTTTAGTTCATACTTCAGTACCTTATTCTTTCCACTTAACCTTGAAATCATAAAAGGACTATTGAAATGTTGGCCACGAAAACGTAATCATCAGACATTTACCGTCTCTAGCATTAACCTTGGCTTAAATAAATAGCGTCGGAAGTATATACATATCTTTTTTTTCACTATCTTGTATATAATAGTAATTTTACACGATCCTTCACTTCCGAGACATCTACCCAAAATATCCAAAGTATAACATTTACTCGTAGAAAAACACGTGATACGTGAATCACCGCAAGGGAAAAACTAACAAAAACTAAGAAAGGAAGGAATGTAACTTCATAAAAAACATTAGATTATAGATTTTTTTTTCTCGTTACGACTGCGACTGACGAATAATAAACACGTATGGTAATATGTGGTGAAGGTACTTCAGTAATAATCTCTTACGTGAAATGTGGCGCATACCGTTCGCTTCCAGCCAGTCCCCATTTGAGGAAATCTCCAACATATGGAAAACTCAGAGTGACAGAGAAATCCACGAAGCACAGGGGCAGTATACACGTCCAATATATGGATTGTAAAGAGTGGAGGTTAATGCCACCTTCCCTGCTGATTCTGCTCTCTACCTGTGATACATGTACTCGGATATCACAATGGCAATCTTTATTATTATTTTACTCTTCTGATAGATGCCGACACAATACAGTAGGGATTAAAATAGAAACGAGTTCTTTCCTTTCTGTTTATTTTACCTGGCAGCGACTGTAAGCGTACGGTTAATAAATCGGTTGTTTGACTTCTGAGAAAGCAGTGCTGATACGTATCGTTTATAATTTTATACTTTATGGATGTCCTGAAAAAGAAGCGTGCTAAGGTTTCTTCGTTTTCCTCTCCTTGAAAAGTCACACTTCCTTCCTAAGTTGAATGTTACTTGGGTTCCATTTTTACTCCAGTGGTGAAAAGCCTAAGGTTGCTGCCCGCCACTTTCCGTCCGATACGTTGGTGCTTGCAGTTTTAAGGGGGTTTTAAGTTCTGGTTGGATATCGTAAATTATTAGGTAATGGTAAGAAAACGAAACTTGAATAGTATGAATTACTTTGAAAGACCTGTAGCTTCCTTTCGCCATACTAGTCCCGACAATGAACAGAATTGTGTTATTAATTACAGCTTTCATAACCGCTTGCCTGGGATCGCAATATTTTGGATATGAATCAGGTAAAGACGATTTAACATAAGGCCTTGTACACACGGCACTGCCTGGAACATTGATGGCAACATGTCCGGGACATGCTAAAGACATAAATCTTAAAAAGTATTGATAAGTGATCGTCCTCAGACTTACAACAAAGAAACGTCCATTTCAGTGTCTCGAAACATGTTCTCAGGTTCCAAGCGAGATATATCGCACATATGTGCAGAGTATTTTCAGAGCATGTGTACGTATCGTGTATAACGAAGTATAAATATTGTATGTATGCTCAGTACAGTTCTTGGAACAGAACTGGCCATGAATTGTTTATTTAATTCATATCTGTTTTTTACTTTGATCAAGTTATGTTCCTTCCATTCAAAAGCAATCTATAACAAGGTCATTTCGTCAGTTTTATTATAAAAATATTCTCTCGGAATCTCTATAAAAATATATCGATTTAAAGAAACGTGTAAGCATTACAGAAAAGGAAACAAAATAGGTTGTAGAAGATAATGAATGGTGAATATCGAAGTTCAGATCATGAAAGGTGTGCGATGACTGAAGGAAAAGAGAAGCAGATCCCGACACTCGAAGAAGGAAATCATTTTCCAGGTTGAGAGTAGAACTGTGTGGGGGCGGGGGCAGGGGCGGGCTGGGAGTACACCTGGGCAGGGGCAGGAGCAGGCTGGGAGTACACCTGGGTAGGGGCAGGGGCAGGCTGAGAGTAGACCTGGGCAGGGGCACTTGGGTACTGTGCCTCGCCCTCGAAGGTGACTGTGGGGTGGAAGCCGCTGGCGTCAGAGTAGTAGTCGACCCTCATGCGGCGAGAGTCAGGCAGCTGGACGTAGTAGCTGGGGATGCAGAAGATATATCACTTTTAAAAGAATCCTGCTGACTGGGTTGTTTGTTCATGAACATTGCAATTCATGTCCTTGCCATATAAGAAATAAAAAAAAAGACTTTTCAAATTTATGTGTAATTAAAATAGTTGAGCCTGGCCCGGTAAGACCTTTCTTTGTGAAATGATCTCAGTATTTTCCGGTCCAGACTGACGACTATCTCCCCGCCTCACCTGCCCTGAGTGTTGTCGCCGTCGCGCTGTTCCTGTTGGCCGTAGAAGTTGCCGGAATACTGGTCGTTGACGTCCCACTGGAAGTTGTACTGGGCGGGCACCGACGGGTACTCGGGCTGCTGAACCACGGGCGCCTGGTAGTTGTAGCCGCCCTGGGGAGCCGCCCACGCCGCCGCCACCACACACAGAACTACTGCTGCCTAAACAGCCAGAGAAAGTACCAATAACGAAGTGATCTATCTCTTTCATTTTACTCTCATATGAATTGCAACTTACATTCCTCGGCCCATTCAGATACTATACCCACTTGGAGGAGAGCTTTACTATGTTCGCAATGCTTCTTTTTCCATCTATTTTAAACTTTCAACTCTTTGCCATACAACGCTTTTTTCACTCCCCTAAACATATATAGCAAGATCTTTATCATACTATTTCAGTGCATATTTAAAGTAAAGTTCTTTTTGAGCGCGAGTACCTTCATGTTTCTCCTTTGCTGGTCCGTTGGGAACTGATGCCTCGTCTCTGGTTCCTTTCCCCTTATATAGTACGCCGCTTGCCAAGGGGGGGGGGGGCGCGACCTTTGCATCTTAGGCGAAGGTCTTTAATGAATCCACTCTGACGAGACAAACACATGTGGGATAACTGGCATTGCATCCAGCTTTTGAATTGGATTTGACGTCCTGTGGATTTTTAAAGATTTTCTTTTTCTTTGTCTTTTTTTTTTTTTTTTTTTGTATATAGTTGAGACTTAAGGTCTGTGTACGGAAGGGGTCTGGGTATAGTGACTTTACTCTCATTTGTCTGCAATTTATGACCCAACATATTACTGGCATATGACAGAAAATGCTGATATTGAAACGAAATTCACTTATGCTATTGTAATTAAAATATATATAAATAATAAATAAAATAAATAAAACTTACAATCTCTTACCAATACGCAAGCCCT
Organism: Penaeus vannamei; assembly: GCF_003789085.1. Taxonomy (NCBI): domain Eukaryota; kingdom Metazoa; phylum Arthropoda; class Malacostraca; order Decapoda; family Penaeidae; genus Penaeus; species Penaeus vannamei. The sequence continues at coordinate 764,372 of NW_020870085.1, read as the reverse complement.
TGAGATCCCTGATGAACTGTATTCAAATTATCAGCAATGAACAAGTGCCAAACTACAAACCATGGATGTGTTTACTGGGCATCTTGAACACACCATTTTTGCTTATGTATAGTGTGTGTATGTATGAGTATATATATATAAAGAGAGAGATATACAGATGAATATTAAGATAGGTAGATTATGTTTATATGTATATACATAAATGAATATATATATATATATATATATATATATATATATATATATAGAGAGAGAGAGAGAGAGAGAGAGAGAGAGAGAGAGAGAGAGAGAGATGTATGCATTTAGTATATTTGTATATGCATATCTATCATATATAATGTATGTATATATGTATATATGTATATATATGTATATATATATGTATGTATATATGTATATATATGTATGTATATATGTATATATATGTATGTATATATGTATATATATATGTATATATATATGTATATATATATATATGTATACTATATGTATATGTATATATATGTATGTATATATATATATATGTATATATATGTATATATATGTATGTATATATGTATATATATGTATGTATATATGTATATATATGTATGTATATATGTATATATATGTATGTATATATGTATATATATATGTATGTGTATATATGTATATATATATGCATATATGTATATATGTATGCATATATGCATATATATATAATATATATGTATATATATGTATATATATATGTATATATATATACATATATATGTATATATATGTGCGTGTGTGTATGTATGTGTGTGTACATATATATACATACATATAATATGCATACATATATACATAACTATATACATATTATATATTTATATATATGTAGGTGTATGTAGACAGACAGGCTTACAGACAGGAAAAAACATCTCGTAATTATGATAGCTTTTAGGATACAAAAGGAAAGCTGAAACAGAAAAGTACAAAATATCGTGACGCTTCCCCTACTGAGGAGCCAGACCCCTATTTGAAGGTTTAATGCTCCTTTCTTACCAAGGTTATACAGCTGTAGCCCATGATGCTAAAACAGCTGATTTACAAATAATAGTTTTTATGTACGTTTCTTTTTTTCTTTCATAATTTAATCTTTACGTAACGACAAATGCCTTTTTTCACGCATCTTGGTATTCGAAAGATAAATTAAATATAACTGATAATAAATATCATTCTGATTTAGGCAAAATAGTCATTGCAAACAAGGGTATTATGTAAATGTATTTGACTGTGATCCAATATAAATGCATAAAAGTACTTATTGATTCTAGTATTTATCTAAATTAAGAGATACCAAATGAAAATATGATAGTATCTTAATGGAATCTCGTTGTTCAGCATTAAGTGGCTCTAATTTGCTTTCATTCTCTAAGGACATGATACACATGTTAAACCTTTTACTACTCATCGCATGGGTGTGTGTGTGTGTATGTGTCTGTGTCTGTGTCTGTGTGTGTGTGTATGTGTGTGTGTGTGTGTGTGTGTGTGTGTGTGTCTTTATCTATTCATTCTTAATTTATTCACGCTTTTATTTATGGTTAAGAAATGTTCGAAAGCGCATTTTTGAAAAAGACGGCAGATAGTAAACAGCAGCAAGGCTAAATCGTTTCTTTTCTTCGTAGGATGTGTTATTTTGGTCTGCAAGCCATGAAGGATGATACAAGTACACACACGTAAACATAAACTGAGAAACACACTCGTACACATACACACACGTAAAGGAACATATATCCACACACACACACACACACACACACACACACACACACACACACACACACACACACACACACACACACACACACACACACACACACATACAAAAACAAACATAGATATATGAAAATAACTGTCGCTTGCTTTAAATGCAATTGATTTACTCTCGATTATCTGAAGACTTGAAAAATCTTAGTAGAAAATAGATACTTTTCGATTTAGTTCACTCACGCGTACGAAATCACCAGTGTTTTAGATGTACGTGTGCTGTATTTTAACATTTACCAATGAAATTTATTGTACGGGCTGTTCATCAGGATAATTTTTTGTTATATCGTCCTTTTTTTCATTCCTTCTACATGTATAATGCACGTAGGCCCTGTGTTAGTTCTTGTCATTCTTGTCCTTTTTTTATTATTCCTTTTACATGTATACATTCTTAAGGGGATTACAAAATAACGCACGTAAGCCCTGTGTTAGTTCTTGTCACGATATGACACCGACGCAGTAAATTATTTTTTTAACTGCACAAGTTCTACAGCGACGTGGCAGGTTTGCATCCCGGTCGTCATAAAAAAAATACTCGCGAGACACAGACAAGTACTTAAAATATCGAAATACAAGGGGTACAACTTGATGAAGCGGCTGTACTGTCAGTAAGGGTGATTTAGTGGTATGAAAAGTTATAAAAATACTCATGTTGATATCTTTCCTCTGCATTCTGGTACCGGTGGAATCTATGCGGTTGACTTCAAGTAAGAATGCTATGATTTCCGTCACATTGGATACCTTTCCTGCTAACATTCTTAGAAGACATATATGTGGGGTAAAAGTACTGAGCGGAAATCGAGGTCCTACGAGTATCAGTAATGATCTGAAAGGGAGAGGCGGAAATCTCGTACTTTAGCCTGTCGTAGTGCACCTTATGACAAGCTTCTCTATGATTTGTGGAGTGGATGAATAAGTATTGTACCTAATACGGTACTCGAGTTGGTTCATCAAGTGTTGAAAAGGAGGTTCTGGATTCCAAGGCTAAAGTTATCACACTTTTTCTTTCCATAACAACTGCAACTACTGCACAGCAAGGATGTTCTGTAACATACTTAGTTTGATCTCTTTGGAAGCCTATTTTGATAGATTTATGTTGAAATGTCCTTGTACCACGGCTTTGGGCTCTCTCGACTCTTTCTTTCTCTCTCTATCTATCCACCTCTCTCTCTCATTCCGTATGTGCGAATTCTTGTACATACAGCTAGGGGCATTGTTTAGTGAACACAGTAAATATTGTATCATTTTATTAAAATATATTCAATCTTCTATAAAAATATATCTACTTCAAGACAACACTAAATCACATAACGTAAAACAAATATAAGCGTGTTTCCAGATTACGAATCATGGAGAAGCATTCGCATTGGAACGATGGGCAAGAAAAGGGCAATTCCCAGTGCTAAAGGTTCACAGGAAAGGCTCATTTCCCGGGCTGGGAGTAGAACTGAGAGGGAGTGATGACGGGTTGGGCATACTGTTGGGTAGGGGCAGGGGCGGGGGCTGGGGCGGGCTGAACGTACACCTGGGTAGGAGCAGGGGCAGGGGCGGGCTGGGAGTACACCTGAGCAGGGGCACGGGCGGGTTGAGAGTACACCTGGGCAGGGGCACTTGGGTACTGTGCCTCGCCCTCGAAGGTGACTGTGGGGTGGAAGCCGCTGGCGTCGGAGTAGTAGTCGACCCTCATGCGGCGAGAGTCAGGCAGCTGGACGTAGTAGCTGGGGATGCGAAAAGCAAATTTGCATAAACAGAAACATTCCGATAGGACAAAAACGTAAGATCTAAGAATTCTATGCTTCTTTGGTTTGAGAAAGTTATGCTTCACGTCAGCAAACTTCTGTAATTAATTTCAGGGAGTTACTTTATTCCTGCAAATATCTTAAGGAAGCTATATATTTTATCTCTACTAACAATTTAAGGGAAGTTACATTTTCTGATGAACGACGTATGCTACCTGTTCTAGAAGTATATACAGGTATGTAAATGAAGAAGTACTGATCCAAAGGTTTTGTCTATTGCTGCGTCTCCTTATTAGTAATGATGTAATCTATTCCAACCCACATATGCACGATGAGAATTAGCAGTTTCAGGATGTAACTAATGAACATCACAAAACTGAAAGTTAGTGTAAGCTGCTTCAGGTTTTGAAACACGCTTACAAAAGCCTTTCACATTAGATTCCATGCATGTCTAACTATTACATATACCCCATTGCTAGCATTACAGCTATGATATACAACAAAATTTAATTTGATCGATGAAAATCGCCCTCTTATCAAAGAGTACTTTGTGCCTTCCCATTTGTTTTTAATTTTTTTTTTTTTGTATTATCTCCCCGCCTCACCTGCCCTGAGTGTTGTCGCCGTCGCGCTGTTCCTGTTGGCCGTAGAAGTTGCCGGAGTTCTGGTCGTTGACGTCCCACTGGAAGTTGTACTGGGCGGGCACCGACGGGTACTCGGGCTGCTGAACCACGGGCGCCTGGTAGTTGTAGCCGCCCTGGGGAGCCGCCCACGCCGCCGCCACCACACACAGGACTACTGCTGCCTGATGATTTAAGGAGGAGAATGCGTCGACTGAATATACATTCTTTTGTGGTCACCATTCTTTTTTTTCACTTGTCATTCAAATTTTCAGTTTTAGTTTGGTCACTCGATGTAAGAGCCCTCATTCTGTCTTTTTATTTGTTTACAGATACTTTTGTTCTTTATGTTTAATTAGGTTTTGCAAGTGAAACATTTACGCAAACTTTAATATGTTTAAACGATGACCTTACTAATATATGTTTCTGGGTGAGTATGTGTGCGTGTGTGTGCGTGTGAAGCACCTAGCCGATATATTCTTATGTAAATTATCATGTACCTCCTACACTGAGAGCGCTAAGAGACCTTTACCTTCATGGTTCGTCTGATGAGCGTTCGAAAGGTGAACTGATGCCACACTCCATTTCCTCCCGCCTTATATAATCCGGCTGCCTCTAAGGGGGCGGAGCTTGACCTTCACACCAACGTTCGTTCACGATCATCTACATAATATATCTTTAATCTCTCTCTCTGATTGGCGGAATAAGGAGCCAAATACCCACTTCCGGAATGGAAAAGATTGATATGTTGATATTATTGATATTATTCGTTTCCGTTTATTCGGAATTCCAAAGACTGTAAATTTTCTTTCATATAAAAGGATTTCCTTGAGGGAATCTGAAGAGAAGGGGAATTCCTTGTCCTTGATAAAATGTAATCTTTGCATCAGTGATCTACAGAGGAAAGATTTTTTTTCCTTTGCAACATAAATTTCTCTCTCTTCTCTCTCTTCTCTCTCTCTCTCTCTCTCTCTCTCTCTCTTCTCTCTCTCTCTCTCTCTCTCTCTCTCTCTCTCTCTCTCTCTCTCTCTCTCTATCTATCTATCTATCTCTCTCTCTCTCTCTTTATTATGAAGATTATTGCACGAATCACCTATCCGTCGTGCATTATCCTATGTCATTCACTTTTTGTTATTTAGATTATGATTATAATGCTAAAAAATCGTGAAATCAGTTAGATTACAACGTTTATAAGACGACCTGTTAATACAGTTAATAAAGATGATATTCATGATGATTATGATCATAATAATGACAATGATAACAATGTTGAACATAAACATAATGATGATATCAATAAAGATAAGGAAAGATGGTAATAATGAGTGATAATGGTAATGATAAGATGATGGTGAAATAAGAAAAATAGAATTAACTGGAATGATAATAATGATAATAGCAATATCAATGATGATAATAATGATGGTAATAACAATAATGCTTATAATAATGATAACAATAGTAATGATCATAATACTGATAATGAGAATAATAATGATATTAGTCAAAATAATATCAATAATGATGTAAATAATAATGATTATGATAATAATGCTAACAATGATGTTTATAATGACGATAATAACAATACTGATAATGGTAGTGATAATGACAACCATGATGATAGTACTGATAATTACAATAATGATAATAACACTAATGATAATAGTCATAATGATGATAATAATAATAACAATAATGATAATGATAATAATGCTAGCACATGATACAGATAATAATATTGATAATGATAATGATAATAATATTGATAATGTTAATGATAATAATATTGATAATGATAATGATAATAAAGATAATGATAATAATGATGATAGTGATAGTAGTGGTATTAATGATAAAAAAATAATGATAATAATAGTAATAGCAATAATGATAATGATAATAATGATAATGATAATCATGACAACAATGGTAAGGATAATAACAATGATAGTCATAACAATACAAATTATGATAATCATAATAATGGTAATAATGATAGTAGTGATAGTAATGATAATTATAATGGTGGTGATAAGAATGATCAAGAAATGAAAATAATGATAAAGGTAATAATAATGAGGATGATAATGATAATCGTGAAAATAAGGATGATGATTATATCATTAGTACTAACAACAATAATGATAATGATAAGGATGATATTAATGATAATGGTAATGTTAAGGATAATAATGAAAATGATAATCATAATCATAATGATACGGATAATGTTAATGATAACGATGATAATAGGAACGATCACAATGATGAATAATATTGATGATAGTAATGATAAAGATTAAGACAATGACAATATTAACACCAGTAGTAATGATAATAGTAAGAATGATAATGATCATGATAATAATGATGATGATGATAACTCTGATAATAATGATAATAATGATAATGATAATAATAATAATAATGATAATAATAATAATAATAATAATAATAATAATAATAATAATAATGATAGTGATAATAATAGAAAACAAAAATGATTATAATGA
>NW_020870085.1:745704-748224 GCF_003789085.1 Penaeus vannamei | reverse complement strand
GGATTAGATAGATAGAGAGAGAGAGAGAAAGAGAGTGAGCTGAGAAGTGAGAGAGAAGAGAAAAGCGAGAGAGAAGGAGAGAGGGGGGGCAACCGAGAAAGAGATAGAGAGAAAAAGAGAGAGTGGGGGGAGGGGGAATGAAGGTGAGAGATGGATAGATAGAGAGAGAGAGAGAGAAAGAAAGTGAGTGAGCGAGAGAAAGAGAAAGCGAGAGAGAGAGGGTGGGGGGGGGCAACCGAGAAGAGATAGAGAGAAAAGAGAGAGTGGGGAAGGGATGAATGGTGAGAGATGGATGATAGATAGGAGAGAGAGAGGGGAGAGGGAGCGAGAGAGAGAAAGAGAAGTGAGAGTGGAGAGAGAAAGCGAGAAGGGGGAACGCGAAAGAGAGAGAGGAGGATGGGACTAATTGAGAGGATGGATAATTCTCTAAGAATATCCACACAACATAAGAAAATCACAAACACCATGACTTCCTCAAGCATTTTGAAACCCTCTCACGTATTGTTTCATTCCCCCTGAAGATAATATTACCAAGCGTCTTCTGCAAATACACCATATGTGGAGCATCTCGCGGGCACCTGAACTGTATCAGGTGAAAGCAATAGCACTTTCCACGGACAGTTCAAGGTGACACATCAACCTCTGCCCTTCACATCTTGCACCTGGCTTGGCTCGTCGTAAAAATACTGCTGTTTCATGAATATGGCGTCGCTCATACTACAGTGATTTTTTTTATTTTTTGGTGAGGAAATGTTATCTTATTTATGTTGTTCTATGTCTTGTTATTTCTCGTGGAGTATTTTACCGCGAGTGGTATTTCTTTCCCTGTGCTATTGATCTCTTTAATGAGTTTGAGGTGGTTGTTGGAATTAAAGTACATAGCATTTTATGTCTCTCTGGGAATTTCCCCCTCCTTCCTCCTCCCTCTTTCCCCTCCCCCTCCATTCACCCAAACTCATGGTGATCACTTTCCATGAGTCAAAGGCTCCTCTTTCTCTAAGAATCCCCTCCCCTTCCCCTCCATTCCCCCCGCCTTTACTCGCCTCGCCTAACCACTCCTTCTCCCCTCCCATCTTCTTCCCTCTCCTCCCCTCCCTCCTTCTCCCCCTCCCTTCTCCCCCGCTCTCCTCCTCCTTCCCTCTCCCTCCCCTCTTCCCTCCTCCCCCCCCCCTCCCCTCCCTCCCCTCCCTCTCCCCCTTTCCCTTCCCTGAGTCCCCTCCCCTCCCCTCCCTCCCCTCTCCCCACTCTCCCTCTCCCCCCCCCTTTCTCTCTACCTTCTCCCCTTCCCTTCCCCTCCCTTCCTCCCTTTGACTCACCTTCCCTGAGTCATGGGCCCGTCGCGGTACTCCAATGGCCGTAGTAATTTCTGGAGCTCTTGTCTTTCACTTCCCACTTGTAATTATAGCGGGCGGGCTCGGTGGCGGACTTGTGGGCGTGGGCGTGGGTGGCCTGAGGGTGGTAGTGGTAACTCTCGGACGCCCAGGCTGCCGCCGCCATCAGGAGGGTCACGAAAACTGCTGCCTGCTGGAGAGGGGAAAAGATGGAGCGGCGGGCGTGGGAAGCAGGGGGCTTTCCCCTTTCCCTGTCCGGCGGTTTGGGGGGAAAACTTATTGCCACGTTTTCAATTTCCGCGACTCACGCCCTTATCGCCGGCGTTTTATCTCACTGAAAACTCTTTATAGATAGAATACTAATACATAATGTGTGTGTGTGGCAAGGGCGAATCCCGATCGGAGAGGTTATATATTCATTCATATATATATATATATATATAATATATATATATATATATATATATATACTGTGTGTGTGTGTGTGTGTGTGTGTGTGTGTGTGTGTGTGTGTGTGTGTGTGTGTGTGTTATAATATATATATATATATATATAATTATATATATATATATATATATATATATATATATACAGTATATTATACATATACATATATATACATTAATATATAATGGTAAACACTCATATATATATATATATAATATATATATATATATATATATATATTATATATTGTGTGTGTGTGTGTGGTGTGTGTGTGTGTGTGTGTGTGTGTGTGTGTGTGTGTGTGTGTGTGTGTGTTGTGTGTGTGTGTGTGTGTGTGGTGTGTGTGTGTGTGTGTGTACATAATATGAGTATATATATGGCATACACACATACACACACATACACATACATACATATAGATATATATATATATATATATATATATATATAATTATATATATATTATATATATATATATATATTATATATATACATATGTATATACTATATATATATGTATGTATGTATATGTATGTATATATGAATATATTATATGTTTATATGTATATATATATATATATATTATATATATATATATATATATATATATATATATATATATATATATATATATATATATACATAATACGTATACAAACATTCACACACGCACACACACACACACAAACACACAACGTAAACCATTTAGAATTCCAAATACCTGCATGTCTCGTCAGCCGGG
>NW_020870085.1:730704-735704 GCF_003789085.1 Penaeus vannamei | reverse complement strand
AGATCATCTTCAAATTCTCATTTTACATTAATCAAAATCTCGTTCCTTTAATCACAATTAAATGCATTGGTATCCAGTTATCATTTAGTGTGTCAACATTTTTGTTTTGTCTGTGTTGACTTCCACCTTTCAAATATTTGTTTTTTTATCTCTATCTTCATTAATCTCCAAAGCAGTTTTAAGACCACATAACCTTCTTTGTTTACCCCAACCCCCCAAACACACACACACACACACACCACACACACACACACACACACACACACACACACACACACACACACACACACACACACACACACACACACACACACACACACACACCACACACACGCACACAGTATGTGACATTGGGGTTCTATAGTTAGGCAGGTAACAACATGCTTATATATTATGACTTTTGATAATACTTTACTCAAGACGTCAATTTTTATTGCATGCGTCCTTTTCATTGTCTATCATACCGCTGTTTCGTATAATCATTGCAATAGTATTTATGATAGTCTGTTATCATATTTTTACCATAAGATTTGCCTGATTGCTATTATCATCATCGTTATCATCTTTTGATAATATGATTATTGTCATCATTATCATTCTCATTGTTAGTACTATCATTATCATTATCATCTTTATTACCATCAACAGCAGCATTACTATAATTATCATCATTACTACCATTAGCATTATCATTGCTGCTATTGTCATCATTATTTTCATTGATATTATTAATCATTATCATTATTATCATTATTCCTATTATTAATGCCATCATTATTTATACTAGCATTATCACTTTTACGGTTATTATTATTATTGTTAGTAATATGATCATTATTGTTGTCATTATCATCATTTTCATTATTATTGTTATTATTATCATTGTTACTATCATTATTATTGTTATTATCATTATTATTGTTATTATTATCATTGTTATTATCATTATTATTGTTATCATCATTATTATTGTTATTATCATTATCGTTATTATTATTGTTATCATTTTTATTGTTGTTTATCATTATCCATTATTTTTATCATTATTATTACCATTATTATTATCATTATTATCACTATTATTATCATTATTATTATCATAACTGTCATAATTATCACTATTGTTATTACCGTCATTATCATTATTAACATTCTTCATTATTTCTATTATTATCGTTATCAATAGTAGTAGTAGTAGTAGTAGTAGTATCATAATTCTACCACCATCATTATCATTATCATTATCATCATTTTTATCATTATCATTATTATTATTACTATCATTGTTATTATCATAATCATTATTGTTATCATCATTATTATTACCATTATCATTATTATCATTGTTATTATTATTATCATTATTATTATTATTACTATTATCACTATTAGTATTATTACTATCATTATTATTATCATTGTTATTATTATTACTATAATCATTATCATTTTTATTATTATTATCATTGTTGTTATCATTATTATTATTGTTGTTGCTATCATTGTTGTTATCAGCATCAGCATTATTATCATCATTATCAATATTATTATCATCATTATAATCATTATCATTGCTATCATTATCATCATTATCATTTTCATTATTATCAAAATAATTATTATTGCTACTACTACTACTTATCATTATCATCTTTATCATTATCATGATAATAATTATTGTTTTTATCATTATCCAAATGATTATTATTACTGTTACAATTTCTATTGTCATCATCAACATTATCATTATCTTTATTATCATTATCATTATCATTATCATTATTATCAGTTTTATTATTATCATTATCATTATTATTATTATCAGTATTATCATTATCATTATCATCATCATTATTATCATTAGCATAATGATAATTATTGCTTTAATCATTCTCAAGATAATGATTATTATTATTGATATTATTATCATCATTATCACTATCGTTATTGTTATCATTATCATCGTAGTTTCTGTTGCTGTTGATTTTATTGTTGTTGATATATCATTGCCATTATTATTACTAGATTCATGCATTATCATTTTTCAACATTATCACATATAATCATTTGCATTGATATTATAATCACAGGTTGAGAAAAGGAGGAATGTGTTTATTTATTGAATAATTTTCCAAAAAAAATATTTCAAGAATGTTCCTTCGTTAACATTTTCCTTAGTTACGATTTTTTCTTTCTTTATTTTGGGTTCTGCGTATGTCTGAAGATTTTTGTTTATGCAATAATAATCTTTAAAGATGTCTAAATGTCTAAATAAATGTCTAAATAAATTATTATCATTGCTATCATCATTGTTTATTTATTTATTATTATTATCATTATTATTTATTATCATTTTATTGTTATATTATCATTGTTATTGTTATCTAAATGTCTTTAAATGTCTAAATACTCTAAGGATATAATTTTCCTTCACCGTAAGTTCAAACTCTTTCAGTATTTCTACACTGCACTACTTTCTAGTTCCCCGATCGAGCGCCACTAGGACCACTTTCTCTCCTGTTGTGTCTTCCTATTTTTCTTTTTTGCTTTTTCTTTTTTCTTTTTTTTACTCTCCATGTGGAGGAAAAAAGAAGTAACGATGAGACGGGGCGGCGAAAGACCAGTCAGCCTCACAGGAAGCGCTTCGAGACGGGGTTGGACCGCTGGGACTGGGTGGTCTCTCTCTTCTCTCTCTCTCTCTTCTTTTCTCATCTCTCTCTCCTCTCCTCTCCATACCAAAACACTGATCATTGAACTCTTGTGAACTAATTGAAACTCCTAGACTATAAATATGAATCAGAAATAAAACATCTATCAAAAATTAAAGAAAATAAACAAATGAAGTTATTCTTGAAAAGTACACATTTTCCCCAGTTAGGTAGTGCATACCCACAATCTGGCAATCGTTGATAAGAATCTCCCTGACACACAGATTTTATTTAATGATGACTGAGCTGACAGGTAAATTTAATATTGCCCAAATGAATCTCGATGAATAGTGCAGGCGGTATCAAAAAAAAGTATTGGGATCCTGCTGCCGCCTCCGTCTTGAATGTAAGACATAAATAATTAGACATCTTCTTGCTCTTTCGCGAATTAATCGTATAAACATCAAGAAAAGATCGTGGATTAACTATCAAGGACACTCGTAGCGGAATGAAGTAATCAATGATTTAACATTTAATAGGACTTCTCAGAGTAACTCCTTGGAATTTTCTGTTAAACACAACCACTTTGACGCTGAATATTAAGCCACTTATAACGAAGAGTCATTTCACTCATCGAGAACTTGCAGGGAAAAAATTCACGGGGTTCACAAATAATAAAAATCAGGTTAAATATAAAATACAGAAAGAAGTTACGCCGAGCCACAGAAATAGGAACAAAAAATATCCGTTTGTCTAACAAAGAACATCACACAAGCTGTATGCTGACTTGATTTCAAATGAAATAACATTAGAACATTTTTGTCGTGCAGCTGCCCCTAAAGACGACTTGGACAAAATAGAAACTGAGGAGAATGTTTACACTGACAATTTTTTTCAGAACCACAAAGTTGTAGGGGGAGTAGAGCCCAAATTTTAGAATATTAAAGTGTTGAAGTTGGAGCAAGAATGTATGTATGTGTGTGTGAGGTGGGTGATACTATATATGTGATTATGGTATGTAAGAGTAATATGTGCGAGTGTATGTATGCTATGAAGCTTTACGTATGTATTATGTATTGACACTAACTGTATGTGACGGAATGTATGTATTGAAGTTACGTACGTATGTATGTATGTATGTATGAACCGTTTCATGTATGTGTGTATGTAATTTCATTAGTTAACATCTCTGGAGCTGTGCAACTTGATGCTGTTGGTGGGTTATATACGTTGTGTGCATCATTTGTGCGTGTCTGACGCTATGTATGTATGTGCATTGTAGACGACGGAATGGTGGTGTAGCTATGCGAGGACAATATTGGGCTTCCGATCTAGTGTCTGTGTGATTGTTGTATGTATGTATGTATGTGTTGCGTCTAGTGTGTCGTGTGCTTGCACCGGATGACAAGCGACGAGATAGTGTGGTAAATAATGAATGTGATAGTAATTGTGCATTCCCTCCCAGGTGCATTCTCCCTTCAGAAAATAACCCACATCGTCGATTCAAGAAAGAACCGAAAAGTTTGAGATGATCTTACCCTCGTATAGGAAATAGTGGCACCATTACGTGATGAGAGAATACGTTAATATAATTAAACTCATTCATATCTGCATCCAGCAGGTGACTCCTCCCGCCAGGACTTTGCCCACTCTTGCCCATATCAGCTCATAAAAGAAAAGGGATGGAGGAGGAATGTTACAAATTAGAGTAAAAGACGACGGGAAGAGGGTCCAGGAAGGCCCGAAAGAATAACGAAGAGGGGAAGGAAAGAGATAGAGATAAACGCGAAAAGATTGAAAAAAAAAATCTACTTCGCTGACTGAGGTTTAAGTAGTTGGCTAGTAAATTGGGGGAAAGAGGGTAATTCAGCGATCCCTACTTCAGGATCGTGTGGGTTAACGCATTAATGAATGACATTAAGATTGGAATTTTAAATATTGATGCGACTTGACGTAACAAGGAAAGAGGAATTTCCGCGGGTGTATTCGTTTTGTCTTTATTTACTTCTATTACTCTTGTAAATTGACTTTTTTCGATTTCCTCTCTCGCATTCGCATGCTACTGCTTGCTGCTACTCTGCTCCAAGAATCTCATCGCTCGCCTTGAATACAAGCTCGCTCTCCTTCAATCTCCTCTCTCTCATATCTGACTCTCATCTACTTCACTCGAGTCAAAGGAACTTCTCTAGCCGTTTCTCTTCTACATTCATCTCTGATAACTCCAAAGCTTGTCGCATCTTAAATCTTTTCGATGGCCTTTAACTCAATTTTCCCGAAAAAGAAAAAGAAGAAATTAAAAAATAAAAAAAAAACTCAAAAACAAAAAAAAAAAAACAATGTTAAATACACAGG
>NW_020870085.1:715704-718204 GCF_003789085.1 Penaeus vannamei | reverse complement strand
TTGACCTGACCTTACCTGACCTTAATTGAATCTAATGTAACCTATTTTAACGTAGAATTGCATGGCATATTCTATCCTAAATTACCATGGCCCGCCCTTACTCAAACTAACCTAGCCGAGCCTAACTTGATTCTAAGCTTGACATAACATGACCTTATCTAACCTCTCTAAACCCAAGCCAACCTAAGGTACGTAGCCTAGCCTATTCTGACCTAAATAAATAAATAAATTTATTAATTTATCTATTTATTAATTTATTAATTTATCTATTATTTTTATTATTATCTGTAAAAATTTATTAATTTATCTATTATTTTTATTATTATCTATTATTATTATTATTATCTGTAAAAGTTTGCATCGTTAGTGCTTATACTTTCATTCTTTTCTACATCGGTGATACTTAAAAAAAAATAAAAATAAAAATAAATAAAAACGGCAAATACGTAAATTAACTTATCAAACTCCACACAAAGAAGAGAGATAAATTAATAAATAATAGATAAATTAATAAATTAATAAATAGATAAATAAATAGACATAAATCTACATAACCTAACTTAACGTAACTTAACCCAATCTATTCCAAACCTAACCTAACCTAACCTAATTGGTCCTTACCTTTCTACCACCAATTCTACCCCTTACCCCCTACCCCTTACCCCTACCCCAGCAACAAGGAAAATTTTCTTCCCCTCTCCCTCCGCTCCTCCTACCCACCCCCCACGCCCCCTCCATCACCCCTCTTCCCCCCCCCCCACCCCTGCCCTACCCTTCCCCCTCCTCCCTGCCCTGCCCCTCCCCCCCTCCCCTCCTCCCCGCCCTGCCCCTCCCCCCTCCCCCCTCCTCCCCAGCTCCTTCCTCTCGCCAAGCACGAGTCGAACTCTCTCGAACTTTCTCTGTCTCTCCCGCATAATTGTCTTTGCTTCAAGTCTCTTTATCTGATGTTGTGATTCCTATTTTTATCGGCCTCGAGGATAGAAAATCGATAACAAAAGAAGATCGGTGTTTCTCTCCGTTGCGCTTCTCGGCGTTCGTCTGTTGATTAACGAAGGGTGGTCAGGTTTTGCTTTCTTCTTTTTCTTCTTCCTTTTCTTTTCTTTTTTTTATTTCCTTTTCCTTCTTCTACTGTTTCTTCATTTCCATCTTCTTCTTCATCTTCCTCTTCATCTTCTTGTACATCTTCTTGTACATCTTTTCTTCTTCTTCATTTTCATCTTCTTTTTCATCTTCTTCTTCATCTTCTTTTTCATCTTCTTGTACATCTTCTCTTCTTCTTCTTCTTCTTCGTTTTCTTCTACACCCTCTGCTTCGTCTTCGTTTTTTTTACATTTACTGTCTTCTTCTTCGTTTTCTTCTTCTTCACCTTCTTCATCATCATCATCTTCGTCGTCGTCTTCTCCTTCTTCTTCTTTTAAATAAGGCCTATTCTTTGATGGTCTGGATGACTCGCTATCTATCTCTCCATCTATCTCAACGGACGCCATTATCAAGGATGTCCCGCCGACTTTCATTTGTTCTTTTTTCTCTCTCTTTCTTTTTTATCAGTTCCTAAATAAATCTGTAAAAGTTTGCATCGTTAGTGCTTATTCTTTCATTCTTTTCTACATCGGTGATAAAAAAAAAAAAATAAAATAAAATAAAAAAAAAAATAAAAACGGCAAATACGTAAATTAACTTATCAAACTCCACACAAAGAAGAGAGATAAATTAATGTTAATTCGTCAAAACCGGATGACAATTTGATACATTGGAAGATCGTTGACCTTTCGCCGCCGATATCCCCCCCCCCCCCGCATCATAAAGGCAAAAGTTACGCTGGTTGGCTTGCTGCAATTTCCACACACAACTTGGAAAGGCATGTTATGGTGAGCGCTCCTGTGTAGAGACAATTTATCTGTTATCTGCTCATTGTCAAACAGAGGGAAGGTTTTCACATAGCTTTTGTCATGGCACCCAAGCAGTATAAAAAATATATATATCTGTAAACATAACAGATTCTACTATTGTTATGTTTTCGTGTTTTTTTTCAGTATGATATATTCATCATAGGATCAAAACAATAATAAATGTTCTGAGAGCTGAAAAAATGATGAAAAATACTTGAATACTTGCACAGCTTTTACAGAAAAAAATAAGTCACAGCATATATATTCCTTCAATTTTCTATTATGTGTATCCCCATTCCAGTCTGTGGAAGGCATGAAGTTGCATATGCTCAACCAGTTTCTTGATTCTTGGTTTTATGACGCTCAACCACACCGTGTAAGAGAGAAACATTAAATCAAATTGCATAAAGACAATGATATTTGGGCCAAAATGACCATGTCTTTAGCAGTGATGCAATGCTCAGACTTGTACAAATGTGTACTTGCTATTCTAGATATTTTCTCTCCTATCGTCTTTTATCGTAACCTGGACAGTGATTTAGCTTATGGGCCCCTTTTGAGAATGCTTTGATCTAAACCTATATAGGCAGTTTCTCTTTATTTTTTTTTAC
>NW_020870085.1:705704-713204 GCF_003789085.1 Penaeus vannamei | reverse complement strand
GTCTGTGTGTTTTTGTGCATGTGTGTGTGTGTGTGTGTGTGTGTGTGTGTGTGTGTGTGTGTGTGCATATATATATATATATATATTATATATTATATATATATATATATATATATATATATATATATTATATATATTATATATATATATATATAAGCGTGTGTATTCGGCATTTTTTTCTTCGTGTGTGTGTATTCGTACTTATACATACCACGATTAATCATCACAACTCCTTATGACCTCCCTCTTCCTTAGCATTCACAAAATCCTCACCACCGCAATCATCACTTCAGCATTACCATCATCCTCATCATACAACTGCCTTAATGAAATGCATTGAGACTAAGGCGCGCTCACCACCGAGAAGAGACCGCATGAAAACTTGGCAAGAATTCAATTTGTGAAAGCAAACCTTATATTACTTTTTAAGACCCGCTGTGTAGCTGATCTATTACAAAACAGAAAAGACCGGAGTTTGAGCTCTTGTCATTTTCTTTTTTCTCTGGGTTGTGTAAAAAGGATTTCTAAGATTTTTAGAACATGCTAAAGTGACATGTTTGTTTTGTTTGTTCTTAGCTTTGGTTTTGTTTCGTACAGTTGTTTTTTATGGTTTGCTTACCCATACAAACAACGTATGGCACTGGATAAAACTTCATCAATTCTAACTTATTAATAATCTTAACGGGAAAGTTTTACTGTTATATCATACTATCATGATTTCCGAAAGTGGCGGAAGAAATTGTCATATGTCACTTGTTTTCTGCCATTTCATTTACTAACTAATTGGAGGTATAACGCAAAGGAAGAAAGAACAATTGGAACATAAATTCGATTATGGAGATAAGCGAAAACCAGTCATTCTTGTTAATTTGGATATTTACCGATCTTTCTGTAACTTCCTGTTTGTTTCCTGTTCCTAAATAATCTTAATAAGATTATTGTTATTTTTTGTTATCTTTATTGCTATTGTTGCTATTCTCATCATCATTATTATTATCATTGCTGTAGCTGATGCAGTTGTTGTTCTTAATATTGCATGATTATCAATATCATCATTGTTAGTATCATTATAATTATTATATAATCATTATCATTATTATCATTATTATCATTATTATCACTATTATCATTTTCTTTATCATGATAATAAAGATTATTATCAGAATCATTATTATTATTATCATTGTTATTATTATTGTTATTATTATTATTATTATCATTAATATTATTATTATTATTATTATTATTACTATTATTATCATGATCATTATCATCATTATTATTATTATTATTATTATTATTATCATTATTATCATTATCATCATTATCATTAGTAATAGAAGTAGTAATATGATCCTCATCATCATCATTATAATTATCAGTATCATTATTACTATAATCCTTATTACTACCATTGCCATTATTATTACTATTATTATTACTATTATCATCATTATCATCATCTGTTATTATTTTCATTATTATCATGATTATCATTATTGTTGTTGCTATCATCATTATTATTATTTCCTCATTATTACTATTATCATATTTATCATTACCATTATCATTATCATAATCATGATTCTTATTATCATAATTATTATCATTATCGTTATTATCATAGCTTTTAATATCACCATTATTACCATTATCATTATTACTACCATTAGCAGTATTATTATTGTTATCATTATCCTTTCCATTATCATTATCATTTTTATTATTATCGTTACTATCATTATCACTGTTATTATGTTATCATTGGTATGATTACTATTTCTATTAGTAGCAGGAGTAGTAGTAGAAGTAAGAGTAAGAGTGAAAGTAATAGTAATAGTAGAAGTAGTAGTAGTAGTAGTAGTAAAAATAATAGTAATTGTAGGAGTAGCAGTGATAGTAGTACTAGTAGTATTGTTATTATTATCACATTGTTATTATTTCTAACATTTATTATATTACTATTATTTACTTAATTAATTGTAATTAATATTATTATTATCATCATTCACCATTATCATTATCTACCATCACTTTTATTATTACATTATCATTATTATTATTATATATAATTATTATCAACATCTTATCAGTGTTATTGTATCATTTCAGCATTCCATATCATTATTGTAATTTTTATTGTTATTATCATTATCACCATTATCCTTATTACCATTATTTTTATCATTGTTGATGTTGCTGTTATCATCATCATTATCATCGTTAATATTACATTATTAGCATTGTAATTATTATTATTATCATTATTATTATTGTTATTATTATTATCATTATTGTCACAATTATTACTGTCATTGTTGTTATTATTCACATTAGTGTTATCATTATTATCAACATCATTATCGTTATTATTATTATTATTATTATAATTATTATCACAATTATTATCATTGTTATTATTATCATTATCATCCTCATTATTGTTGATGTTATTATTATCATTATCATCATTATCGTTATAACAATTATTATTATCATTATTACTATCAATAACATTATTTGTCGTAATTATCATTATTGATACTAATACTTATTACCATTGCTTCCAATATCACCAATATCACTACTATTCTTGTTTTTTCTTCATTATCATTATTGTTAATATAATTATTTTCTAAATCATTATTACTATCGTCATTGTTTTCATCATTGTTATTTTTTCCATGATTTTCATTATAAATTTTTCATTAATATTATCATTATCGTTACTATCATTATCATTACTATCATTACTATAGCTATAATGATTTTAATCATTGCCATTATTACTGCCATAATTATCATCATTAATATTATCATTTTTGTCTGTAATTACTAATATCATTAGTACAATGCCTATTATCGTTACTGATATTATCTTTACAATTAATGTTTTCATTATCAACGCCATTGTTATTATCAGTATTGTTATTATTATCATCATCATGATTATTATTATTATCATTTTTATTGTTGTTGTTATTGTTGCTATTATCCTTATTATTATCATTGCTATTATGATTATCATCATTATTGGTACTATTATTGTAATAATTATCATTATAATCATGATAATAATCATTTTTATTACCACTATCTTTTTTATTATCGTGTTCTTTATTTACATCAATTCTATTATTCTTTTAGTTATTGTCTTCATCATTATCATTATCGTTCTCATTATCACAATCTTTACATCACGTTTGACATCGGCAGCACTATTACCGTTACAATACCACAGCTACCTATACCAGTTCGAACTATTCCCAATACATTCACCCTTAAAACCATACACTCAACAGACGTACCTTAACCGAAACTCATAAGAAAGCACAATAACCCATATTTACTCAAACTCCATACTGAGAGAAAAAAAAAAATGAAAAATGAAATATAAAAAAAGCATACTGAGAGAGAAAAAAAATGAATAATGAAATATAAAAAAAAATCTTGAACTCCACTATTTCAAAACGTTCAACAATGACTTTACTTTCTAGCACAAGGTCCGTTCCAAATTGCTTGGTCCAAACCTTAAGATTTTTAGTCGACTCACTCTAGACTACCTTGTCATATGCCAGGGGTCAGCACTTGGCTTCCGTTCCAGGTGTGTGCTATGTGTGGGTTTTGGCCACGTGCTCGATGAGGCTGGCGGCAATGGCTGTGCTCGGGGGCTTCTGCTAATGCTTTCTACGATTGGAATAATGCTTGCTAGGATTGGAATAATGCTTGCTAGGATTGGAATAATGCTTGCTAGGATTGGAATAATGCTTGCTAGGATTGGACTAATGCTTTCTGCGATTGGAATAATGCTTTCTAGAAATGGCATATTGCTTTCTTCGATTGGAATAATGCGCTCTAGAATTGGATAAATGCTTTCTACGATTGGAATAATGCTTTCTAGAATTGGAATAATGTTTTCTGCGATTGGAATAATGCTTTCTAGAAATGGCATATTGCTTTCTTCGATTGGAATATTGCTTTCTAGAATTGGAATTATGCTTTCTAGAATTGGAATAATGCCTTCTACGATTGGACCATATTGTACCATTTTTTTTTTTTTTTTTACCTTGAACTAAGATTTGTGGTAATGCTTTATACGTATGTTATATTGCTTGTATAAGCTTATTTTATACTCTTGTGCTAATATTTGTACTAAAGCTTTTACTGTTATACTAATTCTTATACATATGCTTTCTACTCTCGAAATAATTATTACTTTATTACTTTTTATATGTTATATAAGTGTTTCCACTTGTGTTTTCTGCATTTACGCTAAGTGACGATTGTAGTAATTCTTATACTAGTAATTTCATATCCTGTATTATGTTTAAATTAGTAGTTTCAACTCATGTATTGTTTGTACTAATGCTTTCAACTCATGTATTATTGCTTTTACTAAACGCAGATGCTGATATACAAGTGCAGGGACTAGTAATTGTCTTAAAGATTATATCAAAATTTGTATCATTGCTCTCTGGTCTGAACTTTCTCATCTCCATCCCTCTACGCTTGGCTTGACGCATGTACTAAGTATTGGCTTAATGGCTGCACGTATATTGTCTCTATGCATATTGTAAAATCGTGTTTTCTCTGTCAGAAGCGGCGCTGGAACCTGAAGACAGATCAGGAAGCATGGATTTGTTTTTTTGTTTTCCTTTTATCATCTTTTCTAGTTTACAATGCTCTTTGTCTTTTCCTTTTGACTTTTGACTTATCTCTTGCGTTGCTGCTTCGTACTTTCATCTTTGCCTTGGTTATTGGTATTTCCTTACGTTCGTCAGTCGGCACTTCCCGTTTTCTTTGGAGCTACAACTAAACATATTTACTTCATATTTTTTTATTTCATCCATTTCCTTCCTCGTCTTATTGCCAAATGTTTCCAGAAAATTCCCTCTACAGACAGCAGTTGCCATGAATTGATATTTAAACAGGTAAGCAAATCAACAAGCATATAACTGAATTAATAAACAGATGAATCGTAATTACATACATATATAAGTAAACAAATAAACCAACAAGTAAATAAATGAAAGTCATCTACATAAACAAACAATGAAATACGAAACAAAGAAAGATAAACCAATAAACAAATAAATGAATAAAAGATGTTTTTTCGGCGCACTTTCCTCCCTCCCCGTCCGCCATTAGCGCCCCCCCCCCCCCCATGGTTCCGACACTCTAAGTAAATAAATGAAAACCATCTACATAAACAATCAAATACGAAACAAACAAAGACAAACCAATAAACAAATGAATGAATAAAAGATGTTTTTTCGGCGCACTTTCCTCCCTCCCCGCCCGCCATTAGCGCCTCCCCCATGGTTCCGACACTCTGAGCTTTTACCCGCGAAGTGAAGTGAAAGGAACTCGCTTCACTAAGTCGAAAGGTAGCACTCGGTGCCCTCCTTGCCCGCCTTAACTGTATGGTCAAGGGCAAAAAATAGAGCAGCTTACTCGAAAAGAGAGGGCGCGAAATATGAATTATTGGTCTAGCCAGCGACGCTAGTTTTTTTCTTCCTTTCTTTCTTTCTTTTTTTTTATTGTTACTTTCATACATCAACAGACAAAAAGGATAATAAATCTCTCCGATAAAATCTCAGCAGAGAAAAAAAATAAATGAATACAAAAAAAAGAAAGTTAATATGCTAGAGAACCGATTAAATAATTGTTAACTGACCATTAGGTTAAACGGCGTCCGTTGACAGGTACGGTACAAGGTCGCGGCCAAAAACACAAGGGCCAGGTGGGCAGATTTCCTCAGCTGTCCCTCCCCGCAGGAATCAGCTGGTCTGCCGCTGCCACATACCCTGTGATCTCGCTAGGGGGGAGGGAGAAGGGGAAGGGGTGGACCTAAGGGGAAGGGGAAGGTATGGAGGTAGAGGGAAAGGAAGGGAAGGGGTATGGGTAGGCCTGAGGAAAAGGTATAGGGGGGCAAGGGGAAGGGAAAGGGAAGGGGGGGGGGGGTAGGCCTGAGGGAAAAGGGGTAGGGGCAGGGGGAACGGGTAGGCCTGAGGGAAAAGGGTGGGGGAAGGGAAAGGGGGGAGGGGGAATAGCTAGGCCTGAGGGAAAAGGGGTGGGGGAAGGAGGAAGGGAAAAGGGGTGGGGGGCAGGGGGAAGGGGAGGGGACCGGAAGAGAAGGGGTGGGCCTGAGGCAAAGGAGGGAAGGGGCACGGGGGGGGGAGGTAGGATTTGATTATTACTTGTGGTTGTTCGTATTCTCCTTTCTTTTGTCTGTCTGTTTTGTTTGTTGATCTCTGCTCTCTCTTCTCTCTCTCTCTCTCTCTCTCTCTCTATTTCTCTCTCTCTCTCTCTCTCTCTCTCTCTCTCTCTCTCTCTCTCTCTCTCTCTCTCTTCTCTCTCTCTCTCTCTCTCTCTCTCTCTCTCTCTCTTTCTCTCCCTCTATCCCTCTTTCTCTCTCTCTGTCTCTCTCTCTCTCTCTCTCTCTCTCTCTATCTCTCTCTCTCTCTCTCTTCTCTCTCTCTCTCTCTCTTCCTCTCTGGTGATAACAATAGTAAGACTAATGATATGGATGGTAACAGTAATAATGTTAATGATGATAATGATAATGATAGTAATGATAATGATAATCATAGTAACAAGAATAACTTCAATAGTAACAATGACTGATGACGATAATACTAATAATTATAATAATGATAATGATAATAATAATAATAATAATAATAATAAAATAATAATAATAATAATAATAATAATAAAAGGACAGTAGTAATAATAATGATGATAACAATAATGAGAATATTAACAGTAGCAGTAGAAGTAATGATAATAATGATGATGATAGCAACGCTGCGAAGCTTGCCTTGTTGCAGGACAAAATATTTAATATTTACTGTTGTCTTGTGCTAACAGGTTCCGAGCTACTCGTTTTAGAGGACAAGTCAAACATACGCACAAAAGATATGTATTGTGTTTTTATCAATGAATAAAATCAATATAAAGCAATGAATAAGCCCATACACATATCTGATTAGAACCGCACCCATATCAACCTTTCTAATTAATCCACCTTTTTTACCACTGTTTATATCATAGTCCTTAATACTTTTACTTTCAGGTGTTCGAGAGGACTGATGCCTCCCACTGCGTTGACTGACAAACCCGCCACGAGTTTTAGAAGCTGTAGGAATTAATATGGTTTTGGATTGCAGATATTTTTTGCGAGTGATCTTTCTTTTGCTTGATAATTGCACCATGGAGTTCCAAGGACATTTTTCATTGCTGCACTTTCTTTAACTAGTTTTGCAGTTATTTTACGTCTATTTGATTTGTCTTTACTTTATTCTTATTTCCGGAGTCTTGGAACCTTCAGTTGGAAAAATAGACATAAAAATCGGGTAAAAAATTATTAAATGTGTATTATTCTTTCCATGTTACTACCCACATCTGAGCGAAGATTTTATTTTTGCTTTGGAGTCTGTCAAATATCTGTACATTCTCTATCACCATGGTATAATATTTACATGGCTACGCGATCCG
>NW_020870085.1:684725-689725 GCF_003789085.1 Penaeus vannamei | reverse complement strand
CCTTTCTATAGTATAAAAAATAGGTTTGACGAAATTCACTTCCTGATTTTTTTTTTACGTTATAGTCCATCCTTTTCCCTCTCTCTTTTCTTAAATATACTGCTTCTTTTCCATATTCCTTCGTTTTTCCTTTTTTCATTGTCTATACCTCCCACGCATACCCTTCCATCGCCGTTGCAACGATGAGCGCTCGAACTTGACCGCCTGCAAGACTTGAACACAATCGCTATTGTATTTTGCACATGGAAAAAAAACAAGGAAAAAATTGCCTTTCACTATGATGTATCGACCCTCCATAACCTACTCTTCTTTTACATCGGGAATACTTTGTTTTTCGGTCTCTAAAAGAAAAAGAAAAGAATGAAAGATAAACGTTACAAGAGATGATAATGATGGTGACTGAGTAGTGTGTTGAAATGTTTTTTTTTTATATAGTTTCCAGTACAGATATGAGTAGTGTGTTGAAATGTTTTTTTATATGGTCTCCAGAACAGATATTTTTCTTCTTCAGTTTGCATACAAGGGAATGGATCGAGAGAGATAGTGCAGTTTCTTATAAGATGATGATGATGGTGATGATGATGGTGATGATAATGATGATGACGATGATATGATGATGATGATGATGGTGAATTGATGATGATGATGATGATGGTGATTGATTGATGATTGATGATGATGGATGATGATAATGATGATGAATGGTGATGATAATGATGAAGATGAAGGTGATGAATAGTGATCATAAAAATAACCACAATAATAACTATAACAACAGTAATGACACAACAATAAAAACGAAAATAAGAACAAGCCAAAGAATAGGAACAAGACGCGGATAAAAGATGGAAGAGAAGAACCCAGAGAAGAACAGGACAAAGACAGCCATCGGAAATTGCGTCCGAAATGCATCTCTTTTTTACATCAAGCTAAAAGTCGCGAGACAAAACAAACAAGAAGACAAAGACTAAAAAAAAAGAAATAAGAAAGGCGAAACAAGGCAAATACAAAACATAAAACAAAGACAAAGACAAAAAAATGAAGAAGAAAGACGAAACAAAGGCAAATACAACAAAAGACAAAGACAAAAAATATAAGAAGAAAGACGAAACAAAGGCAGATACAAAACATAAACCAAGACAAAGACAAAACAAAAACAAATGCAAAAACAACACAAAGAGCCAGGAGTTCTGATGCGGCCGTTGACGTCTACGTGTTGAAGGGACCGACAAAACGCCAAAAAATATGAATGGATTATGTACTAAAAATATGAATGGATTATGTACTAAAAATATGAATGGATTATGTACTAAAAATATGAATGGATTATGTACTAAAGATATGAAAATTATGGAATGGATATGTACTAAAAATATGGATTATGTACTAAAATGAATGGATTATGTATAAAAATATGAATGGATTATGTACTAAAAATATGAATGGATTAGTACTAAAATATGAATGGATTATGTGTTATGTACTAAATATACTAAAATATGAATGGATTATGTACTAAAAGATATGACTAAAATAGGATTATGTACTAAAATATGAATGGATTATGTACTAAAATATGAATGGATTATGTACTAAAAATATGAATGGATTATGTACTAAAAATATGAATGGAATTGTACTAAAAAATATGAATTATGTACTAAAAATATGAATTATGTACAAAAATATGAATGAATTATGTACTAAAATATGAATGAATGTACTAAAAATATGAATGGATTATGTACTAAAAATATGAATGGATTATGTATGAATGAATTATGTACTAAAAAATATGAATGGATTATTACTAAAAATGAATGATTATGGTACTAAAAATATGAATGGATATGTACTAAAAATATGAATGGATATGTAAAAATACTAAAAATATGAATGGATTATGTACTAAAAATATGAATGGATATAAAATATGAATGGATTATGTACTAAAAAATGAATGGATTATGTACTAAAAATATGAATGAATGGATTATGTACTAAAATAATGAATGGATTATGTGGATATGGAATTACTAAAAATATGAATGGATTATGTACTAAAAATATGAATGGATTATGTACTAAAAATATGAATGGATTATGTACTAAAAATATGAATGGATTATGTACTAAAAATATGAATGGATTATGTATTAAAAATATGAATGATATGGAATGTATGCTAAAATATGAATGGATTATGTACTAAAAATATGAATGGATTATGTACTAAAAATATGAATGGATTATGTACTAAAATATGAATGGATTATGTACTAAAAATATGAATGGATTATGTACTAAAAATATGAATGGATTATAAAAATATGAATGGATTATGTACTAAAAATATGAATGGATTATGTACTAAAAATATGAATGGATTATGTGGATTATGTACTAAAAATATGAATGGATTATGTACTAAAAATATGAATGGATTATGTACTAAAAATATGAATGGATTATGTACTAAAAATATGAATGACTAAAAATATGAATGGATTATGTACTAAAATATGAATGATGTAAGAATGGATTATGTACTAAAAAATATGAATGGAATTGTACTGAAAATATGAACTAAAATATGAATTATGTACTAAATATGAATGGATTATGCTAAAATATGAATGGATTATGTATAAAAATATGAATGGATTATGTACTAAAAATATGAATGGATTATGTACTAAAGCCTAAATAATAAAAGTTGTCTTCCCAGATATGTCAATCAGCTAGGCTATAAATACATCATTAAGCGCAGTTTCCTTTGCTAAAGTGAAGAATAAATAAATAAATAAATAAATAAAGGAGAATGGGATTGTAATATGCCTTGTTAACGGAAACGGTGTACAGGGAGAGAGAAAATCGGGGAAGGCCAAAGGCAGAATCTGAGGATAACAGCGAAAATAAATCAGGATTAAGCAACGGTAAGAATGATAAGAAAGGCGAGAGCGAGAGAGGGAGGGAGGAAGGGAGAGTGAGAGGGGGAAGGGGGGGAGGGAGGGAGAGAGAGAGAAAGAGGGGAAGAGAGAGAGAGAGAGGAGGGGAGAAAGAGAGAGAGAGAGAAGAGAGAGAGGAGGAGAGGAAGAGAGATAGGGAGGGAGAGAGATAGAGAGAAAGAGAGAGAGAGGGGAAGTTAGAGGAAGTTACGGTTCATTATGATGACGAATGATCTATAAACCAAATAAGCTTTTGTTCATACGTATAGAGCCTTTTTATTGATTTTATTAAGACACGTTTGAGGGATATATATTTTCAGAAAGGTGCAGATGTGATGTCAAATTCAGACCATCAGTTATAGACCAAATAGTTTCTTTATTGTAATTCCAATATCAAACACAGTTCAAATTTATAGCAAAGAAAAAATAATAATAATAACGATAATAATAATAAATAAATAAATAAGTAAACAAAAAGATAAAAGATAAATAATTACAGACGTTTCGACGAAAGAAAAAAAAAATCAAACGTATGTACAGAATGTCGACCTTTCGTACAGTGGTTGACCAACGCTGTACAGGGAAGGCGTGCGTTCAGGACTCCATTCCAACAACAGCTTAACGAACGCTATGAATGCCGAGCTTGCGGTACAAACCTGTCCTCATTTTACTCTTATTGGTAAGAATTAATGCAACAATCTGCCATCCTATTTACAACGAAAGAAAAAAAAAATAATGGGGTACAAAGAAGGAAAGAAATGAGGTTGGTTTTGTCAGAGTGTTTGTTTGTTTGTGTTTAAGATTTTAAGGGAGTTTAGTTAAGGGTTTCTTATATGTAATCTGTTGATGTATTGGGGTTTAAGGAGGATAAAGGAATATCGTGTTTGTTTTCGATCAGCAAATTAAGAGAATGAGTTTTATTACGAAAAAAATTAAGTATTTAACCTAATGATGCTTTTAATGACATGGCATAATATCATCGTAGCAATTGATGCATGATAAGTACGATAATATATGCCGTAGAAACGTTACACTGAGGTTAATGATGTTTCTAATCATGATAATGATAATGATAGCGATGATAACAATGATGAAGAAGACAAAGAATATGTTATTAACAATGAAGATGACAATGATTTTATTACCTATTATAAAAGATACCAACAAAAGATATCACAGCAACATCAATAAAAGCAATAATTACGTCATTACAACTGAAAAAGGAAATAGTCAGTGTTCCCTTTGCAATATGGTTAAGCGTGCAATTAAAGAACTTGCAATTATGGCACCTCGTCTGTTAGTACCAGGAGGCTGCAGGATGTGATGTTTAGACACGCTAAGGGTTGGTGGGTGGATAAATACACGTGAGGTGGCAACAGCGTTTCTCAATTCTTTACGGTCTCTCCATCTCCCCGTCCCTTTCCTCTTTCTCTTTTTCTCCTTCCCTCTCCCTTCTTTATTTCTCTCTTTCCCTTCCTCCCTTTTTTTTACCCATTTTCCCTTTCTCCCTTTTCCTTCTTCCTTTCCTTTCCTTTCCCTCCCTCCTTCCTTTATCCCCACCCACCCGTACCACCCCTACCCCTACCCCCCCCCCCCCACCCCCCCCCCCCTACTCCCCCCCCCTACCTGCTGCCCCTACTTCCCCCCCCTACCCCCTGCCCTCACGCCCTACCCTACTTCCCCCCCCAAGCTGCCCCCACCCCCCCCCCCCACGCCCACGGTCTCTCGCATGTGTTCCCTTGGGCGTGCCGGAGATGCGATAAAAGTTAAGCTCTTTTCCGCTCCACTTTAGCTAATCGTTCGGTCTTTCGCTGAACCCTTTTCGGTCAACCTCAAGAGTAGCGGTTGCCTCTCTCTTTCTCTTGTCATTTCTGTCTCTCTCTCTCTCTCTCACCCCTTTATCTCTTTCTTACCTTCCCCCTCTTCTTTTCTTCGTTTTTCTCTCTTCTTTTTCTTCTTTTTCTTCGATTATTCTCTTTTCGAAACTCGCTTTTTACTTCTTGTTTTGGATTCCATTTCTCTTCTTTTTCGCTTTCCTCCTCTCTTCTTCCG
>NW_020870085.1:674725-677225 GCF_003789085.1 Penaeus vannamei | reverse complement strand
CTAATAAGCCTGCTCTCCTCGCGTCTCCATTTTCTCTTTTCTGTTTCTTGTCTGTTTCTCGTCTATTGGCCTGACCTCTATTTATCTATTTGTCTATTCGGGTCTGTCTATTAATTAATCTAACTGTCGTATACCCCCGGTGGTTCGTAAATCTGGTGTAGTCAAGGCTACATCAAGTCTATTTAATAACTGCCTGTCTGTCTTGTCTACCGTCCAAACCTGTCTCCCTGTCCATCTGATCTATAATTATCTTTATTTAAGCGTTTCTGTTTAAGCATCTACTTCATTCTATGCTATCTGTCTATTTATCCTACATATCTACTATCTATCTATCCGGCTTTTCTTCTCATCTGCTCATGTGTTCTAACTCTATCTCCGTCCCTCCTTCCTTCTCCTTCTCCTTCTCCCTCCTCGCTCTTCTTACTTCTTCTTCTTCTTCTTCTTCTTCTTCTTCTTCTTCTTCTCTCCTCCTCCTCCCTGCCTGCCTCCTCCTCACTCTCCTCCTCTCCCTCTCTCTCGTCTCTCACCACCCTCTCTCTCGTCTCTCGCCTGCTCTCTCTCGTCCCCTCTCCCTCTCCCACTCTCCTCTCTCCGTCACCATCTGCCCCTCTCTCGCTCTCTCTCTCTCTCTCTTCAGTCGGCCCGCTCGTCGTCGGTCTCTGCTCTAGCGTCGATCTCGTTAGACGCCTCTGCTCTCCTCTCTCTCTCTCTTCTCTCGTCGCTCTCTCCTCTCCCTCTCCCGTCTCGCCTCTCTATACGCTCTCTATCTTCATCTATCTTATGTATCTCTTTAATTACAATAAATAAATATTTTTCTCTCGCCATTTTCCTCCTCTTTCTCTCTAGTTAAAAAGGGAAGACGAGGGCACATAGCAAATCATAATTCTCATAGGCACTGCACCGAACCGGACATTCTGGTAGAACGACAAGCTTAAAGTAAATTACGTCGAAACAACTTTTCTTCTATCTCTTCTTCTTCTCTCTGCTTCTTCATTATCATCTTCATTTTTTTCTGAAAATAATTGTAAAATCTCAGTTAAGATTCGATGATAATGATAGGTTTCGTTAAAAGAAGGTTTATAATTTTTTTATATACTTTCGATATAAGATATTTTACGTGTCTTCTGCTTAAATATGCTTGTTCAGAATATTTTTCAGATACTTGTTTTGAAAAAACAATCAAGGTAAGGGTTTATTCCACTGCTAGTTGAACTTGATAATCGATGATGATGAATAGAAAACATTATGATGTATGATAATGACTGATAAAAATAATATAATGATAATAGTCAATAATAATAAATGATCAATATCAATAAAAAATAATTCATGAATACGTAATGGTTAACAGTAACAATGAGAATGATGATTAATAATAATAATAATGATGATTGATAAAATATAATGATAATAATAGATAATAACATCATGATGATGAATGATAATGATAATAATCGAATCAAATAATGATACATATAAATTATGAATGAATAGAATGAACACTATTACTACTATTATACTACTGCTACTAACTACTAATGATAACGATAATAATAATGATCAGCATAATAATACAATAATGATAACATAGAAATAATTGATAATACTGATGATAAACAACATACTGGAATGAATGATTATGGTAACTCGCATCCCACCTCGATGCATCCAACAACAATCACTGATAATGATTATTCGTAAATAATACTGGAAGATAAATAAGAGCAATAATGGAAGTATGAGATATAATATTGGTAATGACTAACAATAGTATATAATAAAAATAATATTGATAATGATACATCAAAAGTCAATTAATAACAAATAACAATAATGATAACAATGATAAGTAATAGTAATGATAATGATAAATAATAATAATAATGATGATGCATAATAATAGATGAATGAATAATGATAATGATAATAATAATAATAATAATAACAATAACATTAATAATTATTATTATTATCATTATTATTATTATTATAATGATGATATATAGCAAGAGCATGATAAGGGCGATAATCATAATCACAACAATACAAATCGTAATAGTAGCAGTAGATAGCATAGTAGAAATAATTAGTAGAAATCACACTACTATCACTGATAGCAGTGTAAGCAATTAAGTGTATTTACGAAGAGTCCCAATTATATATACTTGTGGTACTTACATGTTTCATTTTTTATGATCGCTAAACCCTCGAGTTTATTGTTTATTATGATCATGATCATTTTGATTATTGTTATTATTGTTGTTGTTATCATTATTGTTATTGTTATCATTATCATTGTTATTACTATTATCGTTATTATTATCATTATCCTCATGTTATCATTATCCTCATTATTATTATTATCATCATCATCATTATTTTGTTGTTGTTTTTCTGATTATGATTATTATCATTATCATTGTTATTGCTATTAATATCATTACTATTATCATTATCATTATTGCCATTATTATTGATATCATCATTCTGATTATGATTT
>NW_020870085.1:649130-674625 GCF_003789085.1 Penaeus vannamei | reverse complement strand
ATTTTTCAACAATACAAGAACATGTGCATTACCCCAATATGATGGTCACTTCATCTGCAACATTGGACGCTACTATTGATTCTTCAATATTGTTTGTCAAGCTATCCTTGTAGTTAATTAGTAATTAACACAAATCCACCACCCCTCGTACACACAAAAAACTATATAACGCTCAATAAATGTATACAAACAACCACATCTATATATCATCGAGTCGTGTCAGCCAAAAATTATTGATATGACTTGAATAATAGACACCCACTCATAAATAACCGTCAACATAAGAGTGTGTGTGTTTTGTTTTAAAATAGTCACCCCTTACAACATGGATCTATTTCACTCTCTGATACCCAAACAAGTTGCCATAGATATTGCATTGATTCTATCCATGTATGAATGTATGGTAAACTCTGTCATTCTTTTGTAGTAAATGATTTTTGCCCAGAAACATGCTCCCTCTAACGACGACGACAAGCCCAAAAGCTAACTAAATAAATCAAACACTTAAAAAATAAAAGCAAGAGCCAAACAGTCAGTCAACGATGATATCTCTGTAATAATTTTAGGACCTAAGATAGGTCCAAGGTTTTTGGTGGTAATGGTTGTCGTTTGGTGGTTGACGTTTTCGATCTTGTTGAAAACGTTTAACCTCCGAAACCGTACAGGGTGCGTCCCTGGCGCTTGAGAGCGTAGACGACGTCCATGGCGGTGACGGTCTTCCTCTTGGCGTGCTCGGTGTATGTGACGGCGTCACGGATCACGTTCTCGGAAATACCTTGAGGACACCACGGGTTTCTTCGTAGATGAGACCAGAGATACGCTTGACACCTCCACGACGGGCAAGACGACGGATGGCAGGCTTGGTGATACCCTGGATGTTATCACGCAACACCTTGCGATGACGCTTGGCGCCCCCTTTCCGAGACCCTTTCCGCCCTTTCCACGTCCAGTCATGGTAGCGACTTGTCTTGCTGCGAGTAAACGAGAAGATGATCCGCCTTTTTTTTTTTTTTTTTTTTTTTTTTTTTTTTTTTTTTTTTTTTTTTTTTTTTTAGATTTGTCAGGCATTTACTCTGACACGGGTTAAGCCCTAGGCTACCCATAAGTGATTTATTTTTAAAAAGCTACAAAAAACCTTGATTTCATTAGTAAATATACAAAGATTTGATTATTGATTTACAGTGTTACAAAAACCTTGATTTTCATTAGTAAATATACAAAGATTTGATTTATTGATTTACAGTGTTACAAAAACCTTGATTTTCATTAGTAAATATACAAAGATTTGATTTATTGATTTAAAGTGTTACAAAATTTCTTCATTGTCATTTGTAAATAAACAAAGATTTGATTTATTGATTTAAAGTGTTAAAACAAACCTTGACTGTCATATGTAAAAAACAAAGATTGGTTTATAAATTCATCTTGGTGGTGGAAAGATGAATAAGTCTTGAGGTGTATTCTCTAAGAGTCTTTTGGCGAACTCTTGTGCTGATGAGGTTGCAAGGGCGATGTCATCTAGTTGTGTAAGTTGGAACTCAGCTGGTCGAATGTGTTCAATTATTTTGCAGCTTAGAAGGTAGTGTAATAGAGGTTCGGTGGTCTCTGTTGACAGTAGGTGCATTCTCTGAGAACTCTCTCTGCAATCTCCCAGTTACATTTGTATCCTAAACGAAGGCGGTGAATTATGACAACTTGTTCACGAGGCATGGTGTTGGTGATGTTCACGCGTTGATAGTTAGTCACTGTCTTATACCATGATGCAGAATAAGACCCTTATTGACGCATGCTAAATGTTGATTGATGATTTCTCGCTGAAAATTTTGTCTTATTGTCTTCTTAATTTGGCTGGAGCTGGGTGGGATGTGAAAGTTGATATATTGGAATAGTGTCGCTTCCGAGGCCGCTCTGTCTGCAATTTCATTCCCTATTTCCAATGTGACTAGGTATCCAATTTAAAATTACTTGTGATCCTTTCTTATGAAGAACTTGGATCTTATAGAGGAGAGTGGTCATGAGCATTATATTTTCATCAGGAGACTTGTAGAGGGCTTGAATTGCTGAGAGAGAGTCCGTATAAATATTTATCTCTTTGTGATTGGTGGAGATTGCTAGGGTGAGAGCTTTGTCTATTGCAAATAGTTCAGTCTGGAGAGTTGAACAATAATCCGAAAGTCTCCAACTAGATGTTTTGAAAAGTGCAGTGAATTGATGCTCCAGAGTGACCTGATATCTGATTAACAGAACCATCTGTAAAAATAGCTAATTGGTCTTTCGCTGCTTTACTGTTAACTTGGATTGCAATCTTGTTTAATATTTCCTGGCTGCAGTTAACTTTCTTCTTAGGAGTCTCAGTATATTTGTTCGCAGGATTAATGGATTCCATGGAGGCTCTGCTTTGAAAAGTGGATGTCTTTGTGTTGGAGTCCTGTGTACTAGTTGATGGCTTATACCAGACGCCTTAATTGCTAAGACCACTTGAAAATGCCACCCTGTACTGAGAATTGTGTCAATCGGTCTGGTTAATAAGGTTTGGATCCTTTGTTTGAAGGGGAGAGGCTTGGTGGAGGAGAGACTTTTGGCCATGTAGGATGAGGTGATTTGAAGTGTTCGGAGTCTGAGGGAACAAAGATTAGTCTCAATTCTAAGGTTTTCAAGCCTGTCCCAGCGAGGATAGAATTATCCTCATAGCTTCGTTTTGTATTTTTTCAAGTTTTATTAGGAGATCAGATGACAGGGTTAAAAGTGAGAGAGCGGAGAAATCTATTATTGATCTGATGGCTTGAGTATAGAAAGTGCGTAGAATTTTGTATCCTGCTCCTATTCTGGTGGATGTTAATTTTCTCATTGCTAGAATTCTGGATTGTATTCTTTGCTTGAGGTAGTCCAACTGATCTTTTTCATGATTTCTTTCTGAGAAAAAGTGTCCTAGGCATTTAGCTTTCTCTACCCAGTCAATGTTTTGGCCTTGGATTGTAAGTAGATGAAAGGGTCTAGATGGACCGATGTTTAATCCTGACGATTTGGACGGGTTAATTTTTAGTCCAAGGGAAGTACAGGCTTGGGTTATTAGATCTAAAGCGTGTTGAGCGTGTAGTAGTTGATGTGGACCTGTGGTTATCAATTGCAGGTCATCTGCATAGCTCAGTAAGGTGGTGTTGTTTCGGAAAGGAAGGTTGACAAGTTTTTCAATCAGTAGATTAAATAAAGTTGGACTGAGGATGCCTCCCTGAGGTGTACCTTTTTCAAAAATAAGGGTATTTGATAGGTGTCCTTGGAATATCACTGTAGCTTTTCTTTGTGTAAAATAGTCTGTAATCCAGGCCAGAAGATGTCCTTTCACTCCTTTTTCCGCTAGAATTGTTGAAATTATTATAGGGTCCGCAAGCTCAAAGGCTTTTTCCAGGTCAAGGAAAACTAAAGTGGCCTTGCCTTGATCCAGCATTGATCTTAAAGTAGCAATATTGTCTGAGGTACCAGTATTCTTTTTGAAGGCAAAAAGGTTATGGTGAAGATCTGGGAGTTTATACAGCATTCTTTTTAGAATGATTTTTCAAGGGTTTTACCCAAGCAGCTAAGTAGTGAAATTGGTCTGAAAGACTTGGGATCGTTGTTTTTTGGTATGGGTTTTATTATGGCACTTTTCCAGGCAGACGGTACTTTTCTTTCTTTATAAGATTTATTGTATAGATGAAGTAAGAAATCCATTCCTTTGGGTCCTAAGTGCTTCATCATGCCATATGATATTTTATCATCCCCTGGAGCTGAGATTTTGTGTATATTAATGGCTTTATTGATTTCTGCCATGGTAATAGGATGGTCAGTATCATCTGAATCTTCGATTGCGTTTTCTATTATGTGCAGTTGTAGTGGTCTGTTTATTGCCAAGGCTTCCACAGTATTTTGGTCTAAGTTACTGGAAGACGATCTGGTAGCAAACTGATTTATTAGTTTGTTGGCTTCACCTTGAGGATCAGGATGTGGGGGATTCGATTCTATAGCAGCCAGTGGCTTTGCGGAGATGGCTCCAAATATCTTTTCTTTGTGTGGGAATTTAAAGTTTCGCACCAGGCAAGCCATTTTTCAGTTCGTATATCCCATAGCTCTCTTTTGTCTTAAGGTGTCTCGATACAAGTCGAGATTACCCTTGGAGGGGAACTTTGATAAGTTTTTAGTTATATTCTGTAGTTCAGCGACTCTGTTACTGTAGTGCCTGGTGCTCTTTGGAAAAGGGTTTACATAATGGTATCGCGGAGTTGGCAGCTTCTGTGATTGCTGTTTGAAGTCTTCTTCTAGTTTATCAAGAGTTTTGTCACCAATTGATAGGAAGCCCATATTTCAATGAGTTTTTGGAATCTACCCCAGTTTTTTGCGTATTTTTGGTTGGTAAGGTGGGGAGTTCATCCTAGGTATTTCTATAGTAATGATTAAGGCTGAATGGTCGCTGTTTAGGTGCTCGTGAAAGGAGGAGTTTGCATTAGAAGCTAGATAATCATTAGTGAAGGTTAAATCTAGGACTCCTCCTCTTATGTGGTAGCCTTAGTCTTATTTAGAATTTGTATATGGAGTATTGGAGAGATGATGTTCTATATGTATTCCTGGAGGATCTTTCAGAAGTGGTCGATAGGATGTTGGGTCATTGAAAAGAGGTGAGCATTAAAATCTCCTCCAAGGAGGATGGGACTATTTTCTGCTATACTGAAAAGTTCATCTAATTCCAGAATACAATTGTTTCTAGGGGGACGGTAGCAATTGTAAATATCTATGATTTCTTCCTGTAAATGAATTGATATAGCTAAAGATTCTATATTGTGGCCTAGGGTTGCTGGTTGTTTAGTTATATGGCTAGGTATGGAGTTTTTAACCAGTGTCATCAGCCCTCTGGGACCTCTCCTAGAATAGGAAGTTGTATAGATTTGATATCCTGGGAATTTTATATTAATTCCTTCGTAAATGGTTTCTTGTAGAATTGCAATGTCAATCTGATCCCTGTAAAGGGAGTCCTTAAGAAAAGGTAGGTGATTCCTTAATCCACCTATGTTCCATTGCAATATTTATCCATAGTCGTTTTTATTGTTCTTAGTTCTGTTGTTTGTAGGAGAAGGAATTTCTATTCTTGGAGGAGAAGTTTCTGCTAAGCTTTCATTTTGACTACTGTGTGCAAATATTTCTAGATTAGGATGTTTTCTTTTTAGCTGTTCCAGAGGTTCCTCTGTGAATTCTACTACATCAACCTCTGAGAGAGAGAATGATGCTTCTGGTGAGGAAGGATTTAAATCTAAGGAGGGTACTTGGGTCTTGATAATGTTTGGTAGATTTGTCATTATCGAATTAAAATTGCTGATCAATTGGACCAAACGATTAATCATTTGGTTGGCTTGTTCCATTATTCGTTCTAATGAGGAAGTAAGAGTATCAATATTCTTTGAGTAGGTTTCTGAGGGAGGTGCAACGGAAGGAGTACTCTGTGAATCTGAAGGTCTTTCTTGGATGGGGTGTATTGTCTCTGTCGAAGAATTTGTGACTACTTTTGAGTATAGTCTATTTGAGTTTGTAATTTTCTTTGTAAAATTCTTCGAGGCAACTGGTGTCCGGTTCTGATCAGGATTCCATTGTAAATTGATTGGGATTTTGGTGGAATTGAACTTGGGACAAAGTCAGGTTTATTTGGCTTTTGTAGTCTAATATGCCTTTCAGGGCATTGAGGGACCAGGCATGGTGATGGCTCTGGCAGTTTGGGCATTTTGCCTGAACATTTCTCCTTTTTTTATACTTTTCTAAACATTGGCTAGTATCATGTAGTTTGGAGCAGATGGCACACCTAGCAGGAGCTCTACATTGTTCTTTGTGGTGTCCGAATCTTTGGCATTTAAAACATCTGAGAGGCTCAGGTATGTAGGTTCTGGTTTTAAATGAACCTAGATTTCTGATTTCAAAGGTTTTTGGAATTTCTCCCTTGACAGAGAGTAAAATCTGTCTTGTTTCCAATTTTGTTAATCGTGATACAAGTCTCTTTGCCGAGGTGATATTAGGGATATCTAGCAGAATATCCACCGGAAATTCCATAGGAAATCCTACCAGAATTGTTTTCTTGATTTCCTCTTCCGGAATGAGTCTCTCCAAATCAACTAACTTGTTGGTGGAGAGGAGTTTTACTGAAAAGAGGAATTTTGCAGTGTCGACTGTTTTTGGTGTGAGTAGGAAGGTACTCCTTTGTGTTACCTTGGTGGCAACTGCAAGGTCTTTCTTTTCTTGTTCCAGGGCTACCAGTGCACTGTATGCAGTGGGAAAATCTGTATTTGGTTTAAGAACAAATTTCATTTGTTTAAAGTTTTCAAAGTCAGGAGAGTTGTCTGTTTCAGGTGGCATATTTGGTGCCAAATCATGATGGTCCATGGGTTCAAGTTCTTCAGAGAACACGTTCATCTGTGTTTCCGAGTTTTCTGCATTTACTTTCGCTTTCTTTGAGGGAGCGGAGTCTTTTGTATTAGATACTGATGCAATTTCTCTCCTCCTCTGAGGTAGAGTTGGAACTAATCGACTTCTTACGCTTGTCCTTTGACAAGGCAGCATTTTTAATTTCTGTTGTTATGTCTATTTCTACATCTTGTAGGGTATCAGAGTTAGTTGGTTCACTTTTAGTCAATTTCTTTTCCATAGTTGCATTGGATGATGTTTCAGACATCCTTCTCTCTTCTGGCCTCACCATAGGAGAGTTGGTGTTTTTCTTCTTTTTTTCCTTTGATTTCATTTCCTAAGAGAGCCTAATCCTACCTATAACCGGTTTTACTAACCTAGTGCGGGCTGTCTCTGACTCGTCGTTATGGTCAACAGCGTTTCCGCTACCGGATAAGTCTGTATGTAAAGAGAAATAAACCCTTCTCACTGGCTTAAAGCAGTCCTACCTAAGGACCCCCCTCGTGGCACTGCCCTCGGGGTTCACCTTCACCAGTGAGGGGACTCTAATAAACGGCTCACAACCTAGACTGACAACCTAATAACAACCTGACATACAACCTGATAACCTAACAACATCTCGTTGTTTGATTCTGCTAACTCTAGCTAGCTATGGAAGGCTCTTCTATTTCTATCTCTAGCTGGTCCTGAAAAGCTCTTTCTATTTCTATCTCTAGCTGGATCTGGAAAGCTCTTCTATCTTTATTCCTAGCTAGTTCTGTAGAGTTGATAATAAAGTCTTCCGGTTAGGTAAACGGCAGCGCCAACATCGGCTGCTCGGCGTATTTGCCAGGGTAATAAACGTAACCTGCAACTTTATTGCCTTGGTAAACGGAGACACCCAGCACTGCTGGATAGGCGTAGTTACCCTCGGAGACAGTTACTTCTTCTTACTTGGCAAGAACCTAACCTTGAAGAGAGAGGATCCGCCCTGGCAAACCCTAGCAATGGTACCTGTTCCCTACCCTCGCGTAGCGCTCAGGCTTGCCGCATCAAGCGGCCGCTCATCTTAACCGCCCGCTCTAAGCAAATAAACTTGTTTACACCTTCCAATCCATCAAAAGTCACCTGACCCATTACACGCATATGTTTGCAATCACCTTGTTGATGACATCATGTATTAATTGTCCCATTTCTCATCAAGGATTTCCTTTGATCACAGGTAAAGTTGGCCAGGTCTCTGGTCCTGCTTACACCGGGGAAATGGGCGGCGCCAACGCACACTGTGCCAGCCACACACTTCTCCGCACGGCCAAGCCCGCTCTGGTATAAATTCAGCTCTTGAAACCGGCCACTGTTTCCTATCTGTACAGATACAAACAATCATTCGCAATGGCTCGTACCAAGCAGACTGCCCGCAAGTCTACCGGAGGCAAGGCCCCCGCAAGCAGCTGGCCACCAAGGCAGCACGTAAGTCTGCCCCTGCTACCGGAGGTGTCAAGAAGCCCCATCGTTACAGGCCTGGTACTGTTGCCCTTCGTGAGATCCGTCGTTACCAGAAGAGCACTGAGCTCCTCATCCGCAAGCTGCCCTTCCGCGCTCGTCCGTGAGATTGCCCAGGACTTCAAGACTGACCTCCGCTTCCAGTCCTCTGCTGTCATGGCTCTGCAGGAAGCCTCCGAGGCTTACCTGGTCGGCCTCTTCGAGGACACCAACCTGTGCGCCATCCATGCCAAGCGTGTAACCATTATGCCCAAGGATATCCAACTTGCTCGCCGTATCCGCGGAGCGCGCCTAAGATTTTGGTTGCTAGCTTGCTTGCATACATCAAAATCATCCTCCTCGGCCCTTTTCAGGGCCTAAACTAATCAATATTGAGATGAAAACATGACATGCTTCCTTTTTTCTTGTTTGCTTTAGTTTTTGATGTCAAATGTAACCAGCAATGACGATTAGAATCAATGACATTGCATAGATAGATAGATAAATAGGTATGCAACTAGTAAGGTAAGGCACGAAGCCATGCATGACTGACTTTCAACATGTTGTCAACGCACTTGATTTCCTTATCGTATACGTTTCGGTATGAGTACTATGCCAAATATTAAATACTACAACAATATACATTGTAATATTTGTCGAGCGACCGACCGGCAAACAGACATACAGACACACACTGTCTTAAACAAGTCCTTACTAAATATAATAATAATGTAACAGACTGACTAAAATATTGACTATATGTTAATGACTGACTTCAAAGTTCAACAAACAAACACACTTGTGTGTAGGCAATAATCAATATAAACAATAAACACTACAATCACACCAACACCCCACCTAACCTACCTCAACCAATATATTATATAATATTTTATATAAAACACTAAGAAATATACAATTACAAATCAAAGCTTGCGGCAACCATTAAAGCACGTGCTTATATCCCCGCATTTTTATCTTGTTTGCTGTTTTATGTGTATAATAATAATGTTATATAACATTGAAGATCGAATGACACATGCTTTTTTTATATATAAAATCAATAAATGTCTTGACAATTATACAAATCTATCTATCTATATATAATACACACACACACCTACAACATAGACATATATACGTACATTATATATATAATATATATATAATATATACATAATATATAAATATATATATATATCTGTATACATATACACATGTCTAATATAAATCTATTCACCCACTCACATTAATACATACCCTATTCATTGATATGATGCAATAATGCATGTGTTATATTTCTAATTATGGAACATATATGTTACTATGATATACAGGCATATATACTTTCAACATATATTTCTATACATCTATATATATATTCACACACAGCTTTCATCTCTCTCTCTCTCTCGTATATCACACACACACACACTTCCTCTATCCTTAATCATACATACAGACAGACAGACAACACACACACACACTTCAGTAAAAACGATTAAAATGAATCCCTTACTCGAAATCTAACGATTCAAACGACTATTACATTGATATATATGTTGATATTACTGTACTTTGAAAGAATGCACAAGGCAAATTGGTTAATGTCATTTCTATCTACTTTTGCATGTTCTGTGGCTCCTAAAGGAGCCGATGTTGTTGTAGGAGACCGGAGAAACCGAGCAACCAAGCAATTTACTTAGAGGAAGTGTACTTGGTGACGGCCTTGGTGCCCTCGCTGACAGCGTGCTTGGCCAGTTCACCGGGGAGCAGAAGCCTGACGGCGGTCTGAATCTCCCGGCTGGTGATGGTGGAACGCTTGTTGTAGTGGGCAAGGCGGGAAGCCTCAGCGGCAATGCGCTCAAAAATGTCATTCACGAAAGAATTCATGATGGACATGGCCTTGGAGGAGATACCGGTGTCAGGGTGGACCTGCTTCAACACCTTGTAGATGTAGATGCTGTAGCTCTCCTTCCTCCTGCGCTTCTTCTTCTTATCACCCTTGGTGATAGACTTTTGGGCCTTACCGGCCTTCTTGGCAGCCTTTCCGGAAGTCTTGGGTGGCATGATTGACAACACTCGCAAGAGGTATTGCTATAAACTCCAAACTATGATTTTTCCTTTTATAGTGCACCACCAGCGCCAGCCTCGGCTGGCCAAGGAAAGCGTGGGCCACGCTATTGGCTCAATCCCCGGCCATCCCGCATGCCACATGTCCCAATGAGACCGTTTCACCTGGAGCCACCTATAAATACCAAGCTTTGCCGCCGCAACTATGCCACCATCACCTAGTCATTGCGAAGGAGTAAAAGTTCATGCCAAAAAGAACAAACCAAAGTGTCACTGAGCAACCCTGGTCTACCGGGGCCTCAGTCGCGCCGCGGTCTTTTTTGCACTGATTTTTGCTCATTTAACGTAAAACTGTAAAGTAAATAACTCTGCTTCTGCAGAGTTCTGCCACTCGCCTCTTCAAGGTGTTTTTCTTGTTCAGCTATTAACGGTGATACGGGAAGATCTGTACCTCTCCCCAGACCCGCAGCTCTCACTATCACAGGGCAACCTGTATAGTGAGGCCCAGCAGTCTGAGGCGACATCTAGGTACGCTTTGCCTCTCTCTAAACTCCTTTCCTTTTCTTGTGGTCACCTGGACCTACATAAACCCCCCGTGGGTTTTTTGTATTCGTCTGGGTGGCGCGCCGCTTACCTGTTGCCCCTTTGTAGCAAGGATTGGCAATAAGGGAGTGGCCCATCACAAAGCTCCGATCCTCAAGTGCACTGGAGAACGCAACCAGTCTGTCACTTGGGGGGGTCGAGTGTAGGCTCTCCAATCCCCCTTTCAACCCCATCTCACCTCTTTCACCTCACCCTCACCTCACCTCACCTTCACCTTCTCCTCTCTCTCTCACCTCACCTGCATACCCCTGCCACCCTTATGTCCCCCGACCATGGCCAAAATTAAGATCAAAGTCCTCGGTGGTCCCTCACCGAGGAAACGTGACTTGCTCGCCAATGCACTCTATGGTGCTGAGATCAGAGTACTTCGGTACATAGCTATCCAGGATGGATACCTGGCCCTCATCGACGACGACATCCAAGCCGAGAAACTCTTCTCAAAGGATGTCGTCCTGTCTCTGGAGAAGCTTGGCTTCTCCCCCGTCCTACCTGTGGACATGAAGGCTAAGCTCACGCTTGTCTTTAAAAAACTGGACCGTCAGGTCGTTAATGAATCCCCCCTCGATATCGAGGACGAGATCACTGCCGCCTTCCCAGAGGCCCAGGTTGACAACATCTTTGTGATGAAGGCCAACCACATCATCAAAGTCAGATTCACGGACCACGCCACTGCCAAAGCAATCAAG
This sequence comes from Penaeus vannamei, assembly GCF_003789085.1. Taxonomy (NCBI): domain Eukaryota; kingdom Metazoa; phylum Arthropoda; class Malacostraca; order Decapoda; family Penaeidae; genus Penaeus; species Penaeus vannamei. The sequence goes on along the minus strand of NW_020870085.1, from coordinate 663,385 downwards.
AGAAGGGGATGTACCTTTTCAAGCTATATGTTGCCCCCTGGCAGATAGAGTTCGAAAGGTACACCCCTATCCGGCAATGTATGAATTGCTTTGGATATGGCCACCTGAAAAACCACTGCAAAGAGGAGAAGAGGACCAGATGCACTGAATGTGGTTCCTCTACCCACTCATTTAGGGACTGCAGAAGTCAAGTCAAGAAATGTCTTAACTGTGGGGGTGCCCACAGGACATTTGCCAATAGCTGCCCATGAGAAAGGAATGAAGACTTCTCAGGAGAAGTCGAAGGAGAAGGAGAAGGAGAAGGAGACCAGACCCATCAGGGCTGTGGCCCAAAAGGCAGCACAGGAGACTGTGCAGGCTACCACTAATGCCTGGAAGCCTTTAATAACCCAGGTCCGTCAGGACATCAAGCAAAAGACCCCTGATCCCACAATCCACCTTGCCCTCCCTGATAATCTCTCCAAAGAGATACTCGTGGTCCTTCTCACGCCCACCTTCAGAACCTCATTGCCCCTGAGAAAGGGTTCAGACACCATGCCAAGGCAGCTTTGGCAAACAACAATCTCCCTGATCTCGATCTCGGAGATTCAAACTCCTGGGGAATCCTCAAAGTCATCGAGCCCCAAACCATGACTATCCAGGCCTCCTCCTGAACCCCAGCCCCAGAGACCTCAACCTCCACAGGTTCAGGCACCACCCAGCCCCAGAGGCCTCAACCTTCACAGGTTCAGGCACCACAACCTCAGCCCCAGAGACCTCAGACTGTACGGGTTCAGGTACAGGCCCCAGCCTGCCCAGATGTCAGAGCCTCAGCCTGCTGAGGCCCAGACAGCTGCACCCCAGTCATCTCCCAGGAGTCATCACCAAACATCCGCACCCCCCCACAGGCCCATCTGTGAGGCCAAAGTACATACACATCCCCTCAGAGGCTGAAACCAGGGATATCCTCAGTGATACCCCTCTCGACACACCTGGTCCCCCACCACCCACACCTGACCAAACCGAACCAGGTCACAGCCACGTCGATGACGAGGGGATGGAACGCCTCATGGATGGGACTGCCACAGACCCTACCTACTACGGCATCCGCCTCTTTGCAGAAAATCCAAAAAAAATACGAGTACTCTGATCGCTATGAAATAGGCCAAGAAATTATCAATAAGCGAATAAAGTGGCTACTGACGAAAGAGAGGAGCATGCAATCGTGGTCACGATAAAGAAACTACACCAACACTTAAAGGAGGTAACTTAAGGTCACCAACGGAATGATTGAACGTTGTGACAACATGCACGCTATTCATAATGGGTTCCTCATTCAATAACAACACAATACACATGGGCACCATACATACACTCACGCCTCACCATTATACAACACAACGTACTACACTGGCCAACACGCAAAACAGAACTCTGTAACACATACAGGAAACACGACCACACATCATCCTCATAAACAGTCATGGGCTCAATAACACCACTCCATTGAAGATCTTCACTTTACACTGTCTATTCTTCCAACCAATCACAGGAAAGAAGCGATGGCGTAGCAATTGCGATCAAAAACGACATACCTCACAAAATCATAAATAACTTCACCTCAGACCTTTTGGCAGTCGAAGTAAACACACCACAAGGACCCATCATACTGGCAACACTACATACCACCACGAAGACAATACATTCCGAACCTGACATCCTGCAGCTCCTGAGGCACAACAAACCAATATACATCATGGGAGATTTCAACGCCCACCACACACTCTTTGGCTACAACGACACAAATGCAGTTGGCAGAGGCCTGGCCTCTTACATACAACAAGGAAGACTCACACACCTCGGTCCACACACACCAACATACATTGCACATAACGCAGCGACAACACCTGACATAGTACTCGCGAACCACATAGCACACCTACACTACCACATTACCCAGATGACGTCACCTCCAGTGATCACTCCCTGTAATAATAACACTGTCAACAAACCCATCATGACCCCAACACAACCCGAGAATCCTTCAAACATGCAAACTGGGAGGGATTTAAACAAGCACTCGAAAACACACAAGTAATCGATCTCGAGGGTCAGCCCAGCACATGATAAACAACCACCTTGACAGTTACAACGACATACAGACGGCCCGTGAGGCCAACATATACCAAAACAGTAACCATACAAAACTACCCCACCCTTTAACTCCTAAGGTCTTCCGGACAATCAATCCTGCACTTACATGCTGCCAGCTGATTCGGCCCTCCTGGTTCCACGCTTACCTGGAAACAGAAAACAGCTGAGTGTCAGTATGGTCTTAGTATTCCCGGCCTGTCACGAGCGTCTCACACGGCACGTGTTTATTTTCTGTGACTTTTTATTATTAGATTATTATTATCATTATTTCATTATTATCATTTTTATTATTATTAATTATTATTATAATTATATATTATTTAATATTATCATTATTATTTATTATTATTATTATTATCATTATTGTGTGTGTGTGTGTGTGTGTGTGTGTGTGTGTGTGTGTGTGTGTGTGTGTGTGTGTGTGTGTGTGTTGTGTGTGGTGTTGTGTGTGTGTGTGGTGAGAGAGAGAGGAGAGAGAGAGAGAGAGAGAGAGAGAGAGAGAGAGAGAAGAGAGAGAGAGAGAGAGAGAGAGAGAGAGATGTCACACTGTGCGTGTGCGTATGTATCTACGTACACGCGTATGTGCACCTGCGTACCACAAAAAAGGCGGCAAGCAACCCTCACGACCGCCGCCAGCCGCCGCGGAGAGCAACCCTCCCGACGACTTGGCGCCGCTCCCCTACAGGCGCCCATGCCCTCGGAAGCAACAGTGCCAGCGCCGTGTCGTCACTCCCCGGAAATAAGGAGTAAACACAAAAAAAAAACGCTGCCTGTTTATTGCCCAAGGACTCACGAGTGACAATTTCAGGGTAGTCTGGTGCCCATCTCAACAAATCAAAGGAAAAAAACAACAACGACACATCTAAAAACTAACAACACAACCAAGAATAAAAAACAAGCACAACAACACACCATGACAACAATAACAAACAGTACGCCCAAAGCCAGTGCCAAGAGACGAGTGCCACGGACTCGAGTCGAACCGGGGGGGGGGGGGGGGGCACGAACAAAACAGCGCAAGACATGCCCATAAAGCATACGAAACGCTTGGCTAAGAAGGACAACGACCCTGTACTATTGTGAGGCGGCGAATGACATGTTCAAGAGACATGCACGTGAATGGAAGGGGGGGGATTATAAGCCTTTGTTGTGGAGGAAGAAGAAGACGGCACGGCCAGACAAAACACGCCTCGGTTCTAGTGCCAATGTTTCCTATTTGTTGGCTCAGTGGTAAACAAAGACGACAAAGAGGACGAAGACGACAACGACAACGACAACGAAGACGAAGACGAAGACGACAACGAGGACGAAGCGATGACAACGAGGACGAAGACGACAACGAAGACGAAGACGACGACGACAAAGACATACACTTACCCTTATACTTAAGACACGTATAACGACAAATACTTTATCAATGAATGCGCTCTCATTTCGCAAATCACATTTACCTCTGAACAGAATCCAGAAAGTCTCCCTTGATATCAGCTTACTCTCTCTACTCATAACACGCACACACCACACCACACCACACCACACCACACCACACCACACCACACCCACCACACCACCACACACCACACCACACCACACACACCACACACACCACACCACACCACACCACGCAACCTCACGCACACCACATACCACCCATCCAACTCCCCGTCCTCCAGCTCTCTCCATAGACAGACAAACATGCCACAAACAAACAAACAAACATGTTCACATACTCGTGACGATATTAGTCTTAGCAACATTCCAGATGCCGGCCCTCCCTCGCCCTCTCCTCCTCTCTCGCCCTTCGCCTTCGCTTTTCCTCTTTTCTCGTCCTTTCTCCTTCGCTTTTCCTCTTTTCTCGTCCTTCTTGTCCTTCCCTCTTCGCCTCTCCTCCTCTCTCGCCCTCTCCTCCTCTCTCGCCCTTCGCCTTCCGCTTTTCCTCTTTTCTCGTCCTTTCTCCTTCGCCCTCTCCTCCTTTCTCGTCCTTCCCTCTTCGCCTTTTCCACCTTTCTCGTCGTTCCCTCTTCGCCTTTTCCACCTTTCTCGTCCTTCCCTCTTCGCCTTTTCCACCTTTCTCGTCCTTCCTCCTTCGCCCTTTCCTCTTTTCTCGTCCTTCCTCCTTCGCCCTTTCCTCTTTTCTCGTCCTTCTTCCTTTGTCCTTTCTCCCCTTGTCCTTCCTCCCAACTTCGCTCAATCCTTCGGTTTCTCCCTCTCCTATTGTTCTTTCTCCCTCGTTCCTCCCTCCTCTCTTGTGAGTGTCAGTGAGTGAGTGAGTCCGTCAGTCAGTCAGGGATTAAGTTAGTGAGTGAACAGTGAGTGAGAGAGAACAGTAAGTGGGAGTGAGTGAGTGTGAGTGAGAGAATGAGTGTGTGAATGAGTGAATAGTAAGTGGGCGAGTGAGTGAGTGAGAATAATTAAGTGAGTGGTAAAGTGAGTGAGTGAGTGTGAGTGAGTGAGTGAGTGAGTGTGAGTGAGCGAGTGAGTGAGTGAGTGAGTGAGCGAGTGAGTGAGTGAGTGAGTGAGTGAGTGAGCGAGTGAGTGAGTGAGTGAGTGAGTGAATGACCGACTGTCTGTCTCCGTGAATTCGTGTGTAAGTGAATATGCGAGAAAGGAAGAAAAAAGTGAAAAAAGAATCCACAAAAAAGCAACATGCGAGAAAAGTTTTAGTGAAAATCGAAGGGGAAGGGGAGAGTAAGTCAGGGGAAGAGAGAAGGGGAGAGAAAGAGAGAAGGGGAGAGGGGAGCGGATCAGAAAAAACGGTGAGATGGGGAGAGGGGAAGCGATAGAGAGAAGGGATAAGGGAAAAAGGGAGAAGGACAAGGGGAGAGGAGAGGGACAGAGACAGCGAGCCGGCCAGTGGAAGAGGGAGAGGGAGAGAGGGGAGAAAGAAAGTGTGAAAGAAGGGGAAATAGGGAGAGAGAAGAGAGGAGCGAGGGTCAGAAAAAGAAAGACACAAATGAGGCCTTAAAACTTCCCCCCCAGGTACATCGCCAAAGTTCCGTAACGGGCCTTAAAGCTCCCTGAGAAGAGGTGGCCAGGGGGGGGGGAGCGTTGGTGGGCGGAAGGGAGGGAGTGAGGGAGGGAGGGAGGGTGGGAGCGTTGGTGGTGGGTGGAAAGGGAGGGAGGGAGGGGGAGCGTGGTGGGTGGAAGGAGGGAGGGAGGGAGGGAGGGAGAGGGAGGAAGAGGGTGAGTGGGTGGGTGGATGGGAGGGAGGGAGGTCACCCCCGTCTTACTTTAGTGATGAGGAGTTGCGAGGGGGAGAGGTGGTGGAGGAGGGGTGGTGGATTGGTGGAGGGTGGTGGATTGGTGGAGGGTTGGAGGAGAGAGAGTGAAGGGGTGGCGGAGGGGAAGAGTTGAGTATGTGGGAGAGTGAGAAAGAACAAGAGAAAGGGCAAGTGGGAAGATAAGGGAGAAAGGGAAGGAGGAAGGAAAAAGGAATGGAAGCAGACAGGGAGGGAAGGGGAGATAAGTCGATAGGGAAGGAGGGTAGGGAGGAAAAAATAGCGATGAAGACCAGTGGAAAGATAGGGAGGTTGAGGTGGAGGGAAGAAGGGAGAGAAAACAGTCTAGGAGAAGTGTGAAGATAGAAAGGTAGAAGATGAGGAAAAGAGAGAAGGGAGAAAAATAAAAGAACAGTGGAAAATAACGAAGGAGGGACGGGGGAAGGGGAGGGGTAAGGGGAGGGGAAAAGGGGAGGGGAAAGGGAGGGAAAAGGAGGGGAAGCCGGCGGGGAGATTCCGTACCTCGGCCAGGGTAATTTTCATAACTTGGCCTCTGTGACCTTTCGCCCGAACCTAAATTTGTTCCGCCGGCAGTTAATTAGCATATTCTGTTTTAATCGCAAGCCGCATTAGAGAAACATATGGGGGCGGCTTATTCGCAATTATGACTTTATTTAGCCCAGGATTGGCTGGAATGCCTGGCTTTCATCTGCCTACAGACCGGTGAACTTCTCATTCCGGATAACTATCGGCCGTTGTCTGAAAACTCATCAAGTTTAAACAGTAGCAGGTTTGACAAAACTTCCCAAGCTTCACATTATCAAACAGTGAAAAACAGCCGCCTCATCAAACCTCCCTCTACTCATTACTCATCGTTAACAGCCATTCGGAGTCATTAATAAAGAACGCGCGAAGCTAATGCCCTTGACATGAATCCACACATGTCAACTCTGAAATTTCATCAGCCAACTCCGACCAAATAATCCCCGTGTCGCCAGTTGCCAGCCTGCCACGCACCGAATCCTCCTTGACCAACAGAGACAAACAAAGACAAACAGACACCAACAGTGGCAAAAAATAACCACGACCAACAGTCACACATCCTCCTTGACCAACAGAGACAAACAAAGACAAACAAGACACCAACAGTCGCATAAAACAACCAAGACCAACAGTCACACACAACAAACCGAGGCCCCCTTTCGCACAACCAACAGCCACCCGCAACAGGGCGCGTGCGTGCGTGCGTGCGTGCGTGCAGAAGCCAGGTAATGAGCATCTCGCCAGCGTCCTGCGGGAAGACGCTCCATGCAGCTCCGAGAACTAAATTAGGGAAGCGGATTGCTCTGTTCCTGGTTGGGTGACACCTATGGGGCGAGCTGCCAGGGGAGCGGCCTCGTCCACCAGGCCTTTTAAACGCGGGGTTGCAGTCGCTGCTTTTTTGTTGCCTTTACGGTTAGTCATCCCCCACAGCTGTTGGCGGCTGCTGTCTCTTACTGCGCCGCCCCCGGGGACCGCGGCGGGCGGGGGTGAGGCACAGGTACGAGTCGCGGGCGAGGGGGCAGGCAGCGAAGGCAGCACAGGCGGAGGGGCGCGAGCAGAGAACCCGAGATACAGCGGCGCGTGCTGACGGCGGCAGCGCTTCTAATAATAATAATGACGACGGTGATGCTGCTGCTGCACATGAGCTTCGTCACGGGGCGAGGCGAGTCAGGCGGCGAAGGAGGAAGACGAGCGGCGGTCGGCGGTGTACCTTGGCGCGGCGTGGGTGACGTCACCACAACACCCGGAACACCGCTCACATGCCGCCGCAAGTGCTCATCACGTCTGTACACGTGCGCCCGGCCGCCGCTTTGTTTCGCTCCGGGTTCTTGCCTCCTGCGTGACCAACAAATCCCGCGGAGGATCCTGGCGATACGTAACGCGGGGCGAGGGATGACACAGAGCCCATATTAAGCCTTTATCAAGGCTCCATTGTCACTGGAACGAGGTCACGGCTGCAGCCAAGTTCGAGGCCACGCCGCCCAGGCCGTGGCTCGACGGCGCCCGCAGAGGTCGCCCTCTCTCCGCCAGCTTCCTTCCATCCTGCGCTCCCTCAGCTTCAGGACACATCGCGTGGGATCTCTCTGGATAAGCGAACGAGAAAATGCTGCTGTGAAGCACGAGGTATTAGTGCTGGGAAATTTCCCATCATAACTGCGCCTCGCATGCGCAGTGTGTACCTAGAGGCGGGCTGGAGGGGGCTGGGGGTGGGAGCGCTTAACAGCTGACTGTCAACACGTTGTTGTGTCTGTGTATGCAATACTTAGAGAAGGAAGGATAGAATTAACGACTACAAGAAATGTGGACAAACCGCGTTAGCACTTGCACGAACGGATAAGGCAGACAAGCAGATAACACAGACAGGAGGACGGACACGACAGCAAACCATCAACCTTGCCGACTTAGCCTCCCTAGCCCTAAGCGAGGTCAATCCACCTCAGCGCCCTCCGCTACTAATGGGACTTAAAACGCCAGCCAACAGACCGCCGCAAGAACGAACTCACGGACGGATACGGCACATTATCATTTCACAGACGGGGCTGATGTTACCGACGGCGACGGGAGAATGACATGAGAATGAACGGCGCGGATAACGTTACTCTGAAATGAAGTCGAGGTAACGCCGGGGGGGGGGGGGGTGAAGGTGAAACTGTCACGGCAAGGGGAGGGGAGGGGAGGGGAAGGAGGGGGAGGAGAGCAATGGGAGGCAATAATAATAATAAATAAGTGCCGCGCGTGGATGCCGTGAACGGGGTCCGTAAATGGTATTGTTTTCTTGATATGCAGAAAATGGAAAGGGTCTGATAAGACAGAAGACAAAAGTAACACAAAGGTGTGGTTACGTGAGACCTCAATAAGCCGGTACGTGCGGTTATTACGCTGCGACCATGAGATCTCCCCCTCTCTTTCTCCCTCCCTCTCTCCTTCTCCTTCTCCTTCTCCACCTCACCTCACCTACCTTCACCTTCACCTTCACCTTCTCCTTCACCTCTCTCTCCTTCCCTTCTCCTTCCTTCTCTTCTCCCTCTCTCTCCCCCTCTCCTCCCCTTCTCTCTCACTCTACTCTCTCTCTCTCTCTCTCTCTCTCTCTCACTCTACCTCTCTCTCACTCTACTCTCTCTCTCTCTCTCACTCACTCTACCTCTCTCACTCTACCTCTCTCTCACTCTACCTCTCTCTCACTCTACCTCTCTCTCACTCTAACTCTCTCTCTCACTCTACCTCTCTCTCACTCTCTCTCTCACTCTACCTCTCTCTCACTCTACCTCTCTCTCACTCTACCTCTCTCTCACTCTACCTCTCTCTCACTCTACCTCTCTCTCCTCTCTACCTCTCTCTCTCTCTACCTCTCTCTCTCTCTCTCTCTCTCTCTCCTCTCCCCCTCCTTCTCTCTCCCCCCCCTTCCCTCCCCCTCCTCCCTCCCCCCCTTCCCTCCTCCTCTCTCCCTCTCTCCCTCCCCCCCTCCCTTTCCCTCCTCTCTCTCTCAATAACGCGAAAAACAACTTTCCCGACGGATGACAACCCGCCGTCATCCGAACACGACGGCCGATGTAGCGAGGAGGAATGTCTACTGGAGGCAGCAATTCCCCTTCGGAACGTCTTCAGCCTGGCCAAAAGGTCACCGCTTGATGGAAGATCGAGTGAGTGAGTGAGGGAGAAGATGGGTGAGGGAGAGGGAGAGGGAGAGGGGAAGGGAGATGGAGAAGGGAAAGGGAGAGGGTGAGGGAAGAGGAGATGGAGAGGAGAGGGAGCTGAAGGGAAGGAAGGGAAGGAGAGGGAGAGGAAAGGGGGAAGGGAGAGGGAGAGGGAGAGGTAAGGGAAGGGAGAGGGAGAGGGAAGGGGAAGGGAGAGGAAGGGAAGAAGGAAGGGAAGGAAGAGAGAGGGTGAGGATGAAGGGAAGGGAAGAGAGCGGGAGACGAAGAGGGAAGGTAGAGGGAAATAGGGAAGGGATGGGGAGGAAAGAGTGGGAGATGAAAAATAGGGATGGGAAGAGAGAATAAAAGAGAGAGAGGGAGACGCAGGGAGGAAGGGAGGCAGGCAGGCAGGAAGGTAGAGAGGGAGGAAGGAGAGAAAGAGATATGAGAGAGAGAGAGAGAGAGAGAGAGAGAGAGAGAGGAGAGGGAGAGGAGAGGAGAGAGGGAGAGGGAGAGGGAGAGGAGAGGGAGAGGGAGAGGAGAGAGAGAGAGAGAGAGAGAGAGAGAGAGAGAGAGAGAGAGAGAGAGAGAGAGAGAGAAGAGAGAGAGAAGAGAGAGAGAGAGACCCCGGACAAAGGAGGAGACCGAGCGGAAGTTGCCATTTACTACAGTTTGCTTCTCCTTCCACACCTCGCCCTCCTTCGCCCTCGACTCTTCCTCCTCGTCCTTCAATTTCCACTTTCCACTCCAACCTTGACCTCCACCTTTCGTCAGAGGAGGAGGAAGTGGAGGAAGAAAGAGGTGGATGAGGAATAGAAGGAAAAGGAGGAAGAGGAGGAGGATGGAGATGAAAAAGGAGGAATAGGAAGAGGAGGAGGACGGAGGAAGAGGAAGAAGAAGAGAAAGAGTGAGGGAAGAGGAGGAGGAAAAGTAGAGGAAGAGGGAATGACGAAAAAAGGGAGAAAGGGAAAACGAGGAGGGGGAGGAAGAAAAATAGGAGAGGAGTGGAACAAGCAATATAGAGTTGAAGGTGGAGGAGGGGGAAATGGAACAACCAAAAGAAAACAGAAGGTGGGATTCGCATGAGAGAGAGGAGGGGGTGGACCCAGCCATAGAGAGCGGTAAGAAGGGAGAGGGAAGAGGAGGAGAAGGAGGTGGATTCGATGAGAGAAAGAGGAGAGGAGGTGGGATTCGTATGAGAGAGGATGAGGATGAGGTGGTAAAATGAGCTAAAGAGAGGCGGGAGACGGAGTAGGGAGGAGGGCGAAAGAGAAAGAAGGAGGAGGGACACACACACACACAACACACACACACACCCACACACACCACACACACACACACACACACACACACACACACACACACACACACACACACACACACAGGAGAAGAGAGAGAGAGAGAGAGAGAGGGAGAGAGGAGAAGAGAGAGAAGAGAGAGAGGAGAGGAGAGAGACCAGACAGAGAAAAGAGAAAGAGAGAGAGAGAGAGAGAGAGAGAGAAGAGAGAGAAGAGGAGAGAGAGAGAGAGAGAGAGACAGAGAGAAGACAAAGAGAGAGAGAGAGAGAGAGAGAGAGAGAGAGAGAGAGAGAGAGAGAGAGAGAGAGAGAGAGAGAGAGAGAGAGAGAGAGAGAGAGAAGAGAGAGAGAGAGAAGAAGAAACAGACAGACAGAGAGAGAGAGAGAAGCTGGGGAAGCAGCGACGAACGTGTTCATATTTATGCATGAAGGTTCAATCCCGCGTGCAAGTGCAGCCTACGTGCCGCCGCTGAACAAATGATCCCCGCCGCCGTCCGCACCCGTGACGGCGAGGGACAACAGTTGCTCCACAAAATCGTACCAACTACACTAAAATCCTACGTCTAAAAAAATCCTGTCCAAAAAAATACGCCTAAAAAATCCTACGTCTAAAAATAATCCTACTTCTAAAAAAAATACTACGTTTAAAAAAAATCCTGTCCAAAAAAATACGCCTAAAAAATCCTTCGTCTAAAAAAAATCCTACTTCTAAAAAAATCCTACGCCTAAAAAAATCCTACGTCTAAAAAAATCCTACGTCTAAAAAAACCTGTCTAAAAAAAATCCGTCTAAAAAAATCCTACGCCTAAAAAACCCTACGTCTAAAATAATCGAACGTTATACACAAAAATGAACCCGAGTATAAACTCATATACGCGTGTTTTAACATTCAAACCTATTTACATACATCACATACACTCGGAACACACACACGGATTTAGTTTAACGTAAATACACACACACAAAGGACATCCACAAAAACGTACACACGCCACACGAGTCCGCAAATTAATTTTTCCATAAAGAATTAATTAAAGACGGGCAGGAACTCTTGCCCTGCCACTCGCCCGTGACAAATGCACGATCATGCAAGTTGCAAAGAAGGAAGCAAGACGGATCAAGAGAGGGAGAGGGAGAATTTGTCGACAGGAAGGAGAGTGCAACTGCGTCTGGGCGAGTTTAGGAGTCGGAAGCCAGCCTCTCGAGCGCCTGGGTGAATGAGGGTGTGAAAGAGAAGCAGATGGCTGGTTGAATGAGTGGATGGGCGATCGTGAGCGAAAGCGAGTGAGAGAACGAGCGAACGAGTGGAAAAGCGGTGAGAGAACGAGCGAACGAGAGACGAAAGCGAATGAGAGAACGAGCGACCGACGAAGCGACGCGAACGAGAGACGAACGCGAGCGAACGATGAGAGAACGAGCGAACGAGCGGCGAAAGCGAGTGAGAATACGAACGAACGAGGGACGAAAGCAGACGAGTGAGCGAGCGTCACGTGCGGGAGTCAAAAGAAAAAAGTGACTAAGGCGTCCCATGAGAACCTGAGTAAGATCGTGAGAAAGCTTTTCCCTGTGTGTATCGGTTGTTATTTGTCTCATCAAGGACGAGCGTGAGCCAGTGCTCGTGCGCGTGACACGGCCGTCACGGGGAGAGCTCGGTGGCGGCGCGGAGGCTTCGTGACGCGGGGGAACGGCTGCAGAATCTAGACGTCCAAGGAGACATGGATCACGTGACTCACCTGCCTCCGTACGTTCCATGGACGAGCTGCTCACTTCGCCGTCACTCTGACACGCTCCTGTGGACACGGGGAGACGCGAGGGATGCAACCCAGGATCCCCGCATCCCGCGCTCTAAATCCCCATTCCGTTCCCGAGAGTAAATAAACAAACGCACGTGGCGTCGCGCGTCTGAAACGAAATCCCTTTAAACCTCGGCCGCGCGGCGCCTCGCAATCCCCTAACCGGTACCGTGCATTTACCACCAGCCATAACTATGCATTGCTGGGGTTGTGGTGGTCGTTCTTCTTCTTCTTCTTCTTCTCCTCTTCTCCTTCTTCTCCTCTCCTCCTCCTCTCTCTCCTCCTCCTCTCTTCTTCTCCTCTCCTCTCCTCTCTTCTTCTCCTCCTCCTCTCTCTCTCTCTCCTCCTCTCCTCTGCTCCTCTCTCCTCTCCTCTCTCTCTCTCTCTCCTCTCCTCTCCTCTCTCCTCTCCTCTCCTCTCCTCTCCTCTCCTCTCTCCTCTCCTCTCTCTCTCCTCTCCTCTCCTCTCCTCTCCTCCTCCTCTCCTCCTTCAACCACACTCAATCCCCCATCCCCAGAACGGACCGCCCGGGGAAGGTCGCGCCAGAGGTCAACTCACTCGCATCTCACCCACGCCTCGCCCGCCCTCTCTCCTCTCTCCCTCGCCCTCCTCTCTCCCTCCCTCAACCTCGCCCTGTTACCATACGCCCGGCCGCCTCGCTGTTACCATGCTCTGTTGCCGCCTTCTCGGGTTCTCTCTCCCCTCTCGCAACCTCGCCCTCGAACGGCAATCGCCCTCCGTCGTTTTCCACCGCCTCTTCGCCCCCTCCTCCTCCTCTCGCGGTTTGTTGTCCTTTCCTCGTGTCCACAGCTCCCCGCGATGTTTCTCCGTCCCCCCTCTCGCCCTCACCCCTTGTGCACCCTGAACGCCCAAGCCGTCGTCGCACCCAACACCCCCTCCTTCCTTCCCCCCTCCCTCCCTCCCTCCCTCCCTCTCCCTTTCTCGCTGCCTTAATATTCATCAATTCCCTCCCCCTCGCCATCCTTCCTCTTAACGCACCTGCACGCCCGGCTAGGAGCCCTTCCCACCTTCGCTCGCTCCTTCGCACACTAATACAACCATCAATCAATCAATCTCAATCTAAATTAAATCCGTCGACTCTGTCTCTGTCTTTGTCTGTCTGTCTGTCTATCTGTCTGTCTCTCTCCCCCTCCCTCCTCCTCATGCACTCCATGGCACTCCACCCTCCCCTCCCTCCCTCCCCTCCCCTCCCTCCCCCCTCATCAAACCCTCCCTCAGACCCCCCGCCACCCGCCTATCTGCCTCCATCGCTTCTCTCACGTGCTCTGGAGACGCTCCGTGTAAGAGATCCCGAGTAGCATGCGGGGGAGAGAGGGAGAGGGAGGGCAGGGGAGGGGAGGGGAGGGGAAGGCGGGACGAGGGAAGAGGAGAGAGAGAGAGAGAGAGAGAGAGAGAGAGAGAGAGAGAGAGAGAGAGAGAGAGAGAGAGAGAGAGAGAGAGAGAGAGAGAGAAGAGAGAGAGAGAGAGAGAGAGAGGAGGGGAGGAGGTAGTGGGTTGTGTGGGAAACGAAGTAGAGAGGGAAGGACCCCCGGAATAAGTGATACAGAACAGAAACGAAAGAGGTAAAGAGGGGAGACGAAAAAGATGATAATGAGATCAGAGGGGGTAAAGGGGAAAAAAGGGGGGGGGGGGACGACGATCCCGAGCGAGAACCGAAGGCAACAGAGGGCCAGCCGAGACGAGGCACCCTACCCCCCCCCACCCCCCGTAGCTACTGGCCCTTGACCTTGACCCCGCCGTCGGACGAGGCCCCGCCCTCATCCTCGGGGAAGAAAAACAAGCGCTCCCGAGTACTGGAAGGAGGGAGGGAGGGAGGGAGGGGCCAGGACCAGGGAGGGAGGAGGCACAGGGAGGGAGGGAGGAGGGGCAGGGAGCTTAAGGCCAGGGAGAGAGGAGGGAGAGGAGTGAGGAGATAAGGAGGAGCCAGGGAGGAGAAAAGGGAGGGGAGACGAGGGACGAGGGGGGGGGGGGGGGCGAGCGAGAGGAAGGATTGGGGGATACGCGACCGGGCTCGCCCCCTCCCCTTCAGCATCTCCAGACCCTCATAAAATTACGCAAATTGGTTCTTCCGATCACAAGTGCAGCAGCCCCATTCGCTTCCTAGTTTGCCCCAGCG
>NW_020870085.1:644130-646630 GCF_003789085.1 Penaeus vannamei | reverse complement strand
GGGGAGGAGGGAAGATGCGGTGGATGAAGGTGTGGTAGAGGAGGGAGGGGGTAGGGGAGAAGAGGAGGGAGGAGAGGAGAGGAGAGATGAGGAGGAGGAGGAGGAGAGGGGAGATGAGGTAGGAGGAGGAGGAGGAGGAGAGATAGGGAGGAGGATGAGGAGGAGGAGGAGAGGGCGAGAGAGAAGGAGGAGGAGCAGAGAGATGAGGAAGTAGGAGGGAGGGGAAAGGAGAGGAGAGAAGGAGGAAGGAGAGGAAGAAAGGTGAAGGGGAAGAGGAAGAGAGATGAGGAAGGGGAGAAGGGGTGATGAGGAAAGGGAGAAGGGGAGATGAGGAGGCTGAGGGGGAGAAATAATGAACCAGAGGAGAGATGAGGTGGGATAGAGAGAAAAGAGACGAGATGACAGGAGGGCTGGGAGGAGGGTTAATGAGAGAGAATGAGGTTGAACGAAGGCGTATGAGGGTTGAGGGAGGACGAGAAAGGAAGGAGGAAGAGAGAAACGGGAGGAGGAAGAAGGAGAGAGGGGGTTGGGAGGAGGAAGGGGAGGAGGAGAAGAGGGTTGGGAGGAGAGAAAAAAGGGAGGAGGGAGGAGGAGGAGGGAGAGAGGAGGAAATGGAAAAGGAGAAAGAAAAGAAAGAGGGAAAATGTAGGAGAGGAGGGAAAATGGAAGAGGAGAGAAAGAAAGGGAAGGGAAGTGGGAAGGGAGGAGGACAGAGGAAGCCGAATGCAGGTGGATGAGACAAAGGGCCAGAATAAAGCCGTCTGCCTTATTGAAATCATTTCGTCCACTTACGAGCCTCCCTCTCGATTTCTTTTCAATTCTCTTTCCGTCGTTTCATCCACATCATCATCAAATAATTACCTTTAGGATAGTCTACCATCACCATAATTATCACCATCAACATCATCCTCGTCTGCACAAGCACCATAATTGATCGACATTACTACCATGGGTCATCATCACCCTCACCATCGTTATTTTCGAAACCAAAACCAAAGCCAAAATAAAAAGACCAACATCCACATTCGGACAACCGGAATAAACCGAAACGCAAAAACGAAACAAAAAAAGAAAAACATTAAGAAAGCTAAACGATAACAATCACCATCATAAAAAGACCACACCCTTCCCCTCCCTCTAACCCCCCCCCTCCCACGCCGCGTCTCTCCCGCACCCCCAGCTGATAACCCCCACCCCCTTTCACTCTTACCCCCCCTCCCCCTCCCGCCTCAACCAATCTCAAAAACAACCCCCCCACCCCCCTTCCCTCCCCTCCCCCTGCCTCCTAAGTCCCGTCACTGTGACCTTCCCACGGCGAGCTTTGGGGAGGAAAAAAGGCCACAAACAACACGTTCTTGACCTTACCCAATCATTATGGAGGGGGGGGGGAGGAGCTGGGGAATTAAGCGGGGGGGGGGGGTGGAGGAGCTGGGGAATTAAGCGGGGGGGGTGGAGGGCTGGGGAATTAGGGGTGGGTGGGGGGTGGAGGAGCTGGAGAATTAAAGGGGGGGGGGAGCTGGGGAATTAAGGGGGGGGGTGGAGGGCTGGGGAATTAGGGGTTGAGGGGGGGTTGAGGGGAGGAGGGGGGAGAAGAGGGGGAGACGAAGGGAGAGGGGAATAGGGGTATGTGTGGGGGGGGGATGGTAGAGAGAGAACAGGCGGGAAAGGGATAGAAGAGAATTGTGATAAATGGGAGCCGGGGGGAATAGAAAGACAAGTGGCGTAAGGTCAGGGATTTGGGGAGGAGGGGGGGAGGGGGGGGGACGGGGGGGGGGGGTAGCTCGCTTACGTGACGAAGAAAGATTTAGTGACAAAGGATCGAAGGACGAAGATCAGCCAATCATGCACAGGCGAGATGGGACGGAAAGGGAGAAGAAAAGAAGGGAAAGGAGAAGAAAAAGAAGGGAAAGAGGGAAGAGGAGAGAGAATAAGGAGAATGGGAGAGGAAAGATCGAAAACGATTCAACAAGACATAAAAAAAAAGACAGGAAAAAACAAAATAAACAAATAACCATTCCCTACTAATACCCACCTCCCCCTCCCTCCCCCCCAACCTATACCCTAATGACAGTCGCCGTCCACCCCCCTTACCCCACCCGCCCTACCCCACCCCGACCAGAGCCAACGAGGGGACCCCACACCCGACCATCCGCGACCCCGAGGGCGATCCCCAGGGCGAGGGGGCGACGGACGGGGGATGCCAGCTGGGGGCGAGCATGACACCAGCACACGACGACGACGACGACGACGAAGAGGAGGAGGAGGAGGAGGAGGAGGAGGAGGAGAGGAGGAGGAGGAGGAGGAGGAGAGGAGAGGAGAAGGAAGGGAGGAGGAGGAGGAGGAGGAGAGGAGGAGGAGGAGGAGGAGGAGGAGAGGAGGAGGAGGAGGAGGAGGAGGAGGAGGAGGAGGAGGAGGAGGAGGAGGAGAGGAGGAGGAGGAGAGGAGGAGGTCGATGCCTGAGCGCGGGCCGCCCTTCCGAGACCACCACCGCACGCACGCG
>NW_020870085.1:629920-641530 GCF_003789085.1 Penaeus vannamei | reverse complement strand
ATTTGGTTTTAAAAAATTGTTTCTAGAAGTCAGGAAAGTAGTTTTGTCTGGTTTGCAGGTGGGGCAAATAATTTGGTGTGCAATCATCGATGGTTTCTATTCATTGGGTTCAGTTCTTCAGAGAACATACGTTCATCTGTGTTTCTGAGTTTTCTGGCATTTACTTTCGCTTTCTTTTGAGGGAGCGGAGTCTTTTGTATTGGATACTGATGCAATTTCTTCCTCCTCTGAGGTAGAGTTGGAGCTAATCGACTTCTTACGCTTGTCCTTTGACAAGGCAGCATTTTTAATTTCTGTTGTTATGTCTATTTCTACATCTTGTAGGGTATCAGAGTTAGTTGGTTCACTTTTAGTCAATTTCTTTTCCATAGTTGCATTGGAGATGATGTTTCAGAATCCTTCTCTCTCTTCTGCTCACCATAGGAGAGTTGGTGTTTTCTTTCTTTTTTCCCTTTGATTTCATTTCTAAAGAGAGCCTAATCCTACCTATAACCGGTTTTACTAACCTAGTGCGGGCTGTCTCTGACTCGTCGTTATGGTCAACAGCGTTTCCGCTACCGGATAAGTCTGTATGTTAAAGAGAAATAAACCTTCTCACTGGCTTAAAGCAGCTACCTAAGGACCCCCTTTGGGTGGCACCCTCGGGTTCACCTTCACCAGTGAGGGGACTCTAATAAACGGCTCACAACCTAGACTGACAACCTAATAACAACCTGACATACAACCTGATAACCTAACAACATCTCGTTGTTTGATTCTGCTAACTCTAGCTAGCTATGGAAGGCTCTTCTATTTCTATCTCTAGCTGGTCCTGAAAAGCTCTTCTATTTCTATCTCTAGCTGGATCTGGAAAGCTCTTCTATCTTTATTCCTAGCTAGTTCTGTAGAGTTGATAATAAAGTCTTCCGGTTAGGTAAACGGCAGCGCCAACATCGGCTTCTCGGCGTATTTGCCAGGGTAATAAACGTAACCTGCAACTTTATTGCCTTGGTAAACGGAGACACCCAGCACTGCTGGATAGGCGTAGTTACCCTCGGAGACAGTTACTTCTTCTTACTTGGCAAGAACCTAACCTTGAAGAGAGAGGATCCGGACTTTTTTTTTTTTTTTTTTTTTTTTTTTTTTTTTTTTTTTTTTTTTTTTTTTTTTGAAGATTTGTCAGGCATTTACTCTGACACGGGTTAAGCCCTAGGCTACCCATAAGTGATTTATTTTTAAAAGGCTACAAAAAACCTTGATTTCATTAGTAAATATACAAAGATTTGATTATTGATTTACAGTGTTACAAAAACCTTGATTTCATTAGTAAATATACAAAGATTTGATTATTGATTTACAGTGTTACAAAAACCTTGATTTCATTAGTAAATATACAAAGATTTGATTATTGATTTACAGTGTTACAAAAACCTTGACTTTCATTAGTAAATAAAGATTTGATTTATTGATTTAAAGTGTTACAAAAAACCTTGATTTTCATTTGTAAATAAACAAAGATTTTATTTCTTGATTTAAAGTGTTACAAAAATTTATTGTTATTTGTAAATAAACAAAGATTTGATTTATTGATTTAAAGTGTTAAAACAAACCTTGACTGTCATATGTAAATAAACAAAGATTGGTTTATAAATTCCTCTTGGTTGTGGAAAAATGAATAAGTCCTGAGGTGTATTCTCTAAGAGTCTTTTGGCGAACTCTTGTGCTGATGAGGTTGCAAGGGCGATGTCATCTAGTTGTGTAAGTTGGAACTCAGCTGGTCGAAGGTGTTCAATTACTTTGCAGCTTAGAAGGTAGTGTAAAGAGGTTCGGTGGTCTCTTGCTGACAGTAGGTGCACTCTCTGAGAACTCTCTCTGCAATCTCCCAGTTACATTTGTAACCTAAACGAAGGCGGTGATCCTGGTGCTCTTTGGAAAAGGGTTTACATAATGGAATCGCGGAGTTGGCAGCTTCTGTGATTGCTGTTTTGAAGTCTTCTTCTAGTTTATCAAGTTTTGTCACCAATTTGATAGGAAGAAGCCCATATTTCAATGAGTTTTTGGAATCTACCCCAGTTTGCTTTGTGCGTATTCCATTTTGGTTGGTAAGGTGGGGAGTTCATCCTAGGTATTTCTATAGTAATGATTAAGGCTGAATGGTCGCTGTTTAGGTGCTCGTGAAAGGAGGAAAAGGGAGTCCTTAAAAAAAGGTAGGTGATTCCTTAATCCACCTATGTTCCATTGCAATATTTTAATTTGTTTGTTCTTAGTATCCATAGTCGTTTTTGTTATTGTTCTTAGTTCTGTTGTTTGTAGGAGAAGGAATTTCTATTCTTGGAGGAGAAGTTCCGGCTAAGCTTTCATTTTGACTACTGTGTGCAAATATTTCTAGATTAGGATGTTTTCTTTTTAGCTGTTCCAGAGGTTCCTCTGTAAATTCTACTACATCAACCTCTGAGAGAGAGAATGATGCTTCCGGTGAGGAAGGATTTAAATCTAAGGAGGGTACTTGGGTCTTGATAATGTTTGGTAGATTTGTCATTATCGAATTAAAATTGCTGATCAGTTGGACCAAACGATTAATCATTTGGTTGGCTTGTTCCATTATTCGTTCTAATGAGGAAGTAAGAGTATCAATATTCTTTGAGTAGGTTTCTGAGGGAGGTGCAACGGAAGGAGTACTCTGTGAATCTGAAGGTCTTTCTTGGATGGGGTGTATTGTCTCTGTCGAAGAATTTGTGACTACTTTTGAGTATAGTCTATTTGAGTTTGTAATTTTCTTTGTAAAATTCTTCGAGGCAACTGGTGTCCGGTTCTGATCAGGATTCCCATTGTAAATTGATTGGGATTTTGGTGGAATTGAACTTGGGACAAAGTCAGGTTTATTTGGCTTTTGTAGTCTAATATGCCTTTCAGGGCATTTGAGGGACCAGGCATGGTGATGGCTCTGGCAGTTTGGGCATTTTGCCTGAACATTTTCTCCTTTTTTATACTTTTCTAAACATTGGCTAGTATCATGTAGTTTGGAGCAGATGGCACACCTAGCAGGAGCTCTACATTGTTCTTTGTGGTGTCCGAATCTTTGGCATTTAAAACATCTGAGAGGCTCAGGTATGTAGGTTCTGGTTTTAAATGAACCTAGATTTCTGATTTCAAAGGTATTTGGAATTTCTCCCTTGACAGAGAGTAAAATCTGTCTTGTTTCCAATTTTGTTAATCGTGATACAAGTCTCTTTGCCGAGGTGATATTAGGGATATCTAGCAGAATATCCACCGGAAATTCCATAGGAAATCCTACCAGGATTGTTTTCTTGATTTCCTCTTCCGGAATGAGTCTCTCCAAATCAACTAACTTGTTGGTGGAGAGGAGTTTTACTGAAAAGAGGAATTTTGCAGTGTCGACTGTTTTTGGTGTTAGTACGAAGGTACTCCTTTGTGTTACCTTGGTGGCAACTGCAAGGTCTTTCTTTTCTTTTTCCAGGGCTACCAGTGCACTGTATGCAGTGGGAAAATCTGTATTTGGTTTAAGAACAAATTTCATTTGTTTAAAGTTTTCAAAGTCAGGAGAGTTGTCTGTTTCAGGTGGCATATTTGGTGCCAAATCATGATGGTCCATGGGTTCAAGTTCTTCAGAGACACGTTCATCTGTGTTTCCGAGTTTTCTGCATTTACTTTCGCTTTCTTTGAGGGAGCGGAGTCTTTTGTATTAGATACTGATGCAATTTCTTCCTCCTCTGAGGTAGAGTTGAAGCTAATCGACTTCTTACGCTTGTCCTTTGACAAGGCAGCATTTTTAATTTCTGTTGTTATGTCTATTTCTACATCTTGTAGGGTATCAGAGTTAGTTGGTTCACTTTTAGTCAATTTCTTTTCCATAGTTGCATTGGATGATGTTTCAGACATCCTTCTCTCTTCTGGCCTCACCATAGGAGAGTTGGTGTTTTTTCTTCTTTTTTCCCTTGATTTCATTTTCTAAGAGAGCCTAATCCTACCTATAACCGGTTTTACTAACCTAGTGCGGGCTGTCTCTGACTCGTCGTTATGGTCAACAGCGTTTCCGCTACCGGATAAGTCTGTATGTAAAGAGAAAAAAAACCCTTCTCACTGGCTTAAAGCAGTCCTACCTAAGGACCCCCCTCGTGGCACTGCCTCGGGGTTCACCTTCACCAGTGAGGGGACTCTAATAAACGGCTCACAACCTAGACTGACAACCTAATAACAACCTGACATACAACCTGATAACCTAACAACATCTCGTTGTTTGATTCTGCTAACTCTAGCTAGCTATGGAAGGCTCTTCTATTTCTATCTCTAGCTGGTCCTGAAAAGCTCTTCTATTTCTATCTCTAGCTGGATCTGGAAAGCTCTTCTATCTTTATTCCTAGCTAGTTCTGTAGAGTTGATAATAAAGTCTTCCGGTTAGGTAAACGGCAGCGCCAACATCGGCTTCTCGGCGTATTTGCCAGGGTAATAAACGTAACCTGCAACTTTATTGCCTTGGTAAACGGAGACACCCAGCACTGCTGGATAGGCGTAGTTACCCTCGGAGACAGTTACTTCTTCTTACTTGGCAAGAACCTAACCTTGAAGAGAGAGGATCCGCCCTGGCAAACCCTAGCAATGGTACCTGTTCCCTACCCTCGCGTAGCGCTCAGGCTTGCCGCATCAAGCGGCCGCTCATCTTAACCGCCCGCTCTAAGCAAATAAACTTGTTTACACCTTCCAATCCATCAAAAGTCACCTGACCCATTACACGCATATGTTTGCAATCACCTTGTTGATGACATCATGTATTAATTGTCCCATTTCTCATCAAGGATTTCCTTTGATCACAGGTAAAGTTGGCCAGGTCTCTGGTCCTGCTTACACCGGGGAAATGGGCGGCGCCAACGCACACTGTGCCAGCCACACACTTCTCCGCACGGCCAAGCCCGCTCTGGTATAAATTCAGCTCTTGAAGACCCGGCCAGACTGTTTCCTATCTGTACAGATACAAACAATCATTCGCAATGGCTCGTACCAAGCAGACTGCCCGCAAGTCTACCGGAGGCAAGGCCCCCCGCAAGCAGCTGGCCACCAAGGCAGCACGTAAGTCTGCCCCTGCTACCGGAGGTGTCAAGAAGCCCCATCGTTACAGGCCTGGTACTGTTGCCCTTCGTGAGATCCGTCGTTACCAGAAGAGCACTGAGCTCCTCATCCGCAAGCTGCCCTTCCAGCGCCTCGTCCGTGAGATTGCCCAGGACTTCAAGACTGACCTCCGCTTCCAGTCCTCTGCTGTCATGGCTCTGCAGGAAGCCTCCGAGGCTTACCTGGTCGGCCTCTTCGAGGACACCAACCTGTGCGCCATCCATGCCAAGCGTGTAACCATTATGCCCAAGGATATCCAACTTGCTCGCCGTATCCGCGGAGAGCGCGCCTAAGATTTTGGTTGCTAGCTTGCTTGCATACATCAAAATCATCCTCCTCGGCCCTTTTCAGGGCCTAAACTAATCATATTGAGATGAAAACATGACATGCTTCCTTTTTTCTTGTTTGCTTTAGTTTTTTTGATGTCAAATGTAACCAGCAATGACGATTAATCAATGACATTGCATAGATAGATAGATAGATAGGTATGCAACTAGTAAGTAAGGTAAGGCACGAAGCCATGCATGACTGACTTTCAACATGTTGTCAACGCACTTGATTTCCTTATCGTATACGTTTCGGTATGAGTACTATGCCAAATATTAAATACTACAACAATATACATTGTAATATTTGTCGAGCGACCGACCGGCAAACAGACATACAGACACACACTGTCTTAAACATAAGTCATTACTAAATATAATAATAAAACAGACTGAAACTATATGTTAATGACTGACTTCAAAGTTCAACAAACAAACACACTTGTGTGTAGGCAATAATCAATATACAACAATAAACACTACAATCACCAAACACCCACCTAACCTACCTCAACCAATATATTATATAATATTTTATATAAAACACTAAGAAATATACAATTACAAATCAAAGCTTGCGGCAACCATTAAAGCACGTGTTATATCCCCGCATATTTTATCTTGTTTGCTTGTTTATGTGTATAATAATAATGTTATATAACATTGAAGATCGAATGACACATGCTTTTTTTATATATTATAAATCAATATAATGTCTTGACAATTATACAAATCTATCTATCTATCTATATAATATACACACACACACCTACAACATAGACATATATACGTACATTATATATATAATATAATATATAACTATATACATAATATATGAAATATATATATATATCTGTATACATACACATGTATGTCTAATATAAATCTATTCACCCACTTACATTAATACATACCCTATTCATTTATATGATATGCATAATGCATGTGTTATATTTCTAATTATGGAAGACATATATGTTACTATGATATACAGGCATATATACTTTCAACATATATTTCTATACATCTATATATATATTCACACACAGCTTTCATCTCTCTCTCTCTCGTATATCACACACACACACTTCCTCTATCCTTAATACATACAGACAGACAGACAAACACACACACACACTTCAGTAAAAACGATTAAAATGAATCCCTTACTCGAAATCTAACGATTCAAACGATATTACATTGATATATATGTTGATATTACTGTACTTTGAAAGAATGCACAAGGCAAATTGGTTAATGTCATTTCTATCTACTTTTGCATGTTCTGTGGCTCCTAAAGGAGCCGATGTTGTTGTAGGAGACCGGAGAAACCGAGCAACCAAGCAATTTACTTAGAGGAAGTGTACTTGGTGACGGCCTTGGTGCCCTCGCTGACAGCGTGCTTGGCCAGTTCACCGGGGAGCAGAAGCCTGACGGCGGTCTGAATCTCCCGGCTGGTGATGGTGGAACGCTTGTTGTAGTGGGCAAGGCGGGAAGCCTCAGCGGCAATGCGCTCAAAAATGTCATTCACGAAAGAATTCATGATGGACATGGCCTTGGAGGAGATACCGGTGTCAGGGTGGACCTGCTTCAACACCTTGTAGATGTAGATGCTGTAGCTCTCCTTCCTCCTGCGCTTCTTCTTCTTATCACCCTTGGTGATAGACTTTTGGGCCTTACCGGCCTTCTTGGCAGCCTTTCCGGAAGTCTTGGGTGGCATGATTGACAACACTCGCAAGAGGTATTGCTATAAACTCCAAACTATGATTTTTCCTTTTATAGTGCACCACCAGCGCCAGCCTCGGCTGGCCAAGGAAAGCGTGGGCCACGCTATTGGCTCAATCCCCGGCCATCCCGCATTGCCACATGTCCCAATGAGACCGTTTCACCTGGAGCCACCTATAAATACCAAGCTTTGGCCGCCGCAACTATGACCCACCATCACCTAGTCATTGCGAAGGAGTAAAAGTTCATGCCAAAAAGAACAAACCAAAGTGTCACTGAGCAACCCTGGTCTACCGGGGCCTCAGTCGCGCCGCGGTCTTTTTTGCACTGATTTTTGCTCATTAACGTAATTCCGTAAAGTAAATAACTCTGCTTCTGCAGAGTTCTGCCACTCGCCTCTTCAAGGTGTTTTCTTGTTCAGCTATTAACGGTGATACGGGAAGATCTGTACCTCTCCCCAGACCCGCAGCTCTCACTATCACAGGGCAACCTGTATAGTGAGGCCCAGCAGTCTGAGGCGACATCTAGGTACGCTTTGCCTCTCTCTAAACTCCTTTCCTTTCTTGTGGTCACCTGGACCTACATAAACCCCCCGTGGGTTTTTGTATTCGTCTGGGTGGCGCGCCGCTTACCTGTTGCCCCTTTGTAGCAAGGATTGGCAATAAGGGAGTGGCCCATCACAAAGCTCCGATCCTCAAGTGCACTGGAGAACGCAACCAGTCTGTCACTTGGGGGGGTCGAGTGTAGGCTCTCCAATCACCCCTTTCAACCCCACCTCTCACCTCTTTCACCTCACCCTCACCCTCACCTCACCTTCACTTCACCTTCTCCTCTCCTCTCTCACCTCACCTGCATACCCCTGCCACCCTTATGTCCCCCGACCATGGCCAAAATTAAGATCAAAGTCCTCGGTGGTCCCTCACCGAGGAAACGCGACTTGCTCGCCAATGCACTCTATGGTGCTGAGATCAGAGTACTTCGGTACATAGCTATCCAGGATGGATACCTGGCCCTCATCGACGACGACATCCAAGCCGAGAAACTCTTCTCAAAGGATGTCGTCCTGTCTCTGGAGAAGCTTGGCTTCTCCCCCGTCCTACCTGTGGACATGAAGGCGAAGCTCACGCTTGTCTTTAAAAACTGGACCGTCAGGTCGTTAATGAATCCCCCTCGATATCGAGGACGAGATCACTGCCGCCTTCCCAGAGGCCCAGGTTGACAACATCTTTGTGATGAAGGCCAACCACATCATCAAAGTCAGATTCACCGACCATGCCACTGCCAAAGCAATCAAGGAGAAGGGGATGTACCTTTTCAAGCTGTATGTTGCCCCCTGGCAGATAGAGTTCGAAAGGTACACCCCTATCCGGCAATGTATGAATTGCTTTGGATATGGCCACCTGAAAAACCACTGCAAAGAGGAGAAAAGACCAGATGCACTGAATGTGGTTCCTCCACCCACTCATTCAGGGACTGTAGAAGTCAAGTTAAGAAATGTCTCAACTGTGGGGGTGCCCACAGGACATTTGCCAATAGCTGCCCCATGAGAAAGGAGGCAATGAAGACTTCTCAGGAGAAGTCGAAGGAGAAGGAGAAGGAGAAGGAGACCAGACCCATCAGGGCTGTGGCCCAAAAGGCAGCACAGGAGACTGTGCAGGCTACCACTAATGCCTGGAAGCCTTTAATAAACCAGGTCCGTCAGGACATCAAGCAAAAGACCCCTGATCCCACAATCCACCTTGCCCTCCCTGATAATCTCTCCAAAGAGATACTCGTGGTCCTTCTCCACGCCCACCTTCAGAACCTCATTGCCCCTGAGAAAGGGTTCAGACACCATGCCAAGGCAGCTTTGGCAAACAACAATCTCCCTGATCTCGATCTCGGAGATTCAAACTCCTGGGGAATCCTCAAAGTCATCGAGCCCCCAACCATGACTATCCAGGCTCCTCCTGAACCCCAGCCCCAGAGACCTCAACCTCCACAGGTTCAGGCACCACCCCAGCCCCAGAGGCCTCAACCTTCACAGGTTCAGGCACCACAACCTCAGCCCCAGAGACCTCAGACTGTACGGGTTCAGGTACAGGAGCCCCAGCCTGCCCAGATGTCAGAGCCTCAGCCTGCTGAGGCCCAGACAGCTGCACCCCAGTCATCTCCCCAGGAGTCATCACCAACATCCGCACCCCCCACCACAGGCCCATCTGTGAGGCCAAAGTACATACACATCCCCTCAGAGGCTGAAACCAGGGATATCCTCAGTGATACCCCTCTCGACACACCTGGTCCCCCACCACCCACACCTGACCAAACCGAACCAGGTCACAGCCACGTCGATGACGAGGGGATGGAACGCCTCATGGATGGGACTGCCACAGACCCTACCTACTACGGCATCCGCCTCTTTGCAGAAAATCCAAAAAAATACGAGTACTCTGATCGCTATGAAATAGGCCAAGGAAGAATAAAGCTACTGACGAAAGAGGAGCATGCAATCGTGGTCACGATAAAGAAACTACACCAACACTTAAAGGACGGTAACTTAAAGGTCACCAACGGAATGATTGAACGTTGTGACAACATGCACGCTATTCATAATGGGTTCCTCATTCAATAACAACACAATACACATGGGACACCATACATTACACTCACGCCTCACCATTATACAACACAACGTACTACACTGGCCAACACGCAAAACAGAACTCTGTAACACATACAGGAAACACGACCCACACATCATCCTCATAAACAGTCATGGGCTCAATAACACCACTCCATTGAAGATCTTCACTTACACTGTCTATTCTTCCAACCAATCACAGGAAAGAAGCGATGGCGTAGCAATTGCGATCAAAAACGACATACCTCACAAAATCATAAATAACTTCACCTCAGACCTTTTGGCAGTCGAAGTAAACACACCACAAGGACCCATCATACTGGCAACACTATACATACCACCACGAAGACAATACATTCCCGAACCTGACATCCTGCAGCTCCTGAGGCACAACAAACCAATATACATCATGGGAGATTTCAACGCCCACCACACACTCTTTGGCTACAACGACACAAATGCAGTTGGCAGAGGCCTGGCCTCTTACATACAACAAGGAAGACTCACACACCTCGGTCCACACACACCAACATACATTGCACATAACGCAGCGACAACACCTGACATAGTACTCGCGAACCACATAGCACACCTACACTACCACATTACCACAGATGACGTCACCTCCAGTGATCACCTCCCTGTAATAATAACACTGTCAACAAACCCCATCATGACCCCAACACAACCCCGAGAATCCTTCAAACATGCAAACTGGGAGGGATTTAAACAAGCACTCGAAAACACACAAGTAATCGATCTCGAGGGTCAGCCCACGCACATGATAAACAACCACCTTGAACAGTGGTACACAGACATACAGACGGCCCGTGAGGCCAACATACCCAAAACAACATACAAAACTATCCCCATTACAGAGAAACACATCATCTGAAATTGCTGAAAATACAATACAGGCATCTACACGAACTTTCAATAACACGGGGCTGGGACGCACAACTACGCACACGATACAGAGAAATACAAACACAGCTCACACACGAAGTTAGAGTAATGAGCAATCAACACTGGGAAACACTAGCGAGGAAACTATGCCAGAACACGAAAGATCCCAAGAAATTTTGGAGCTCCTTCAAAATGCTCATGGGATCGAACAGACAGACAGTCTCATACATTTACAACGCACACAGACAGAGGGTGAACTCGGTGGAGGGGATGGAGGCACTCCACAGGGAATTCTGGCAACAGAATTTCCAGATCTCCCCCCGCCGAGAACGCCCGCTTCGATAACACCACAGAGACCGAGGTCACAAACTACTTACAACAACACAGAAACCTAACTCTCCCAGAAAACATCATAACACTGACAATCTCACAGAGGACAGTCCCCTCTCCACACCCATCACTCCAGAAGAAATAATAAACACAATAAAACACACGAAAAACACAACACCAGGAGCAAGCAACATAAACAAAACAATCATTGAACATCTGCCACCCACTATGATCCGCAAGCTACGCCATATCTTCAACGCCTGCTTGGCTACAGGGATATTTCCCCGACAAATTCAAACACGGCTAGAACAATAAATCACTCATACACTTACCCCGGATTATCCCATGCTCGCCGCCCTACTAGCCTACGGGGGGGTCGACGGAGCAAAAGGCTAATCCCACGCACACGACAAAAGTCTGTGTCTGGGGCTGATTCCCCTATGCCTCCCATGGTTCGTTGCTGGGAAAATCGCGTGTCCGCGTGAAACGGTGGAGCAATGGAAAAAGAACATATTTGGCATTCTCCCTTACTTACCCACCCTTCCCAACCGCCAGACGTACAATCACCCACCTTGAAACAACAAACAAACACAAACGCGC
>NW_020870085.1:612969-629820 GCF_003789085.1 Penaeus vannamei | reverse complement strand
ATTTGTATTGTACGGACTGTAAAACAATGATTACTCGTGATACTTTGAGATATTTTCTGTCAAAAAAAAAAAAAAAACCGTTGCCAAAAAGACCGGAATACCAGTTTGGTAGTTAGCTGTTGTTTATACAGCGAATAAGGCCTATATTTGTGTGTCTCAGTGTTTATACAGCGAATAAGGCCTATATTTGTGTGTATCAGTACGCATAGAGTCCATTTCTGTGACACAGTCCAAGGCTCGGCCGTGTAGGTCTCCCCGAGGCAAGAGCAAAGTAAAGTAACATGAAATGAAATGGATTGGATTTGATTTGTTTCGTTTTGTGTGTTTTTTGATTTGACTCTGTCTTTTTAATTTGGTTTGTTGTTGTTTGTTGTGTTTTTGTTGTTGGTCCCCCCTCCCCTCCCCCCCTGTTGTTGTTGTTATTGGTGTTGGTGTATGTTTCTTGTTCCTTGGATGTTTTGTTGTTGTTTTCGTGTGTGTGTGCCTACCTTGTTTGTTTCTTTGTCTGTCTTTGTGTCGGTCGTGTACAGACTGATAGCTGGTTTTTAGGTAAGTGACAGACTGACTACATTTTTGTTGTGTTTGTTGTTTGGTCCTGTGTATGATTATGCTGTGGTGTGGTCTGCTCTGCTGTGTTCATGCTTGATACAAGTAGTTGTTTGTTTTGTCTTTGTCTTTGGTTTGGTTTGTGTATTGACTTTGATTTGTTTGTTAATTGTGATTGATTGATTGAGTGTGTGAATGAATGAAATGGTTTGAATGTGTGTGTTTTGACAAAGCTCTGATATTCTTTCACTTATATTCCATAAACGTTTATATAAGACTGACCTACTCACAATACTTGAGTTATTCATAATTTTGTTGGTTGCTTGCTTTGTGACTTCGTTCATGCATATACATATAACTAACGAACATACTAGTAATTTAAAGAAAACAAACTTGTGCATCCCCAATATGATGCTCACTTCATCTGCAACATTGACGCTACTATTGATTCTTCAATATTGTAAGTCAAGCTATCCTTGTAGTTAATTAGTAATTAACACAAATCCACCACCCCTCGTACACACACAAGTATATAACGCTCAATAAATATACCAACTACATTTATATATCGAGTCGTGTGGGCCAAAAATGATTGATATGACTTTAATAGACACCCACTCATAATTAACCGTCAACATAAGAGTGTGTTAAAAAAAAAAAAAAATAGTCACCCCTTACAACATGGATCTATTTCACTCTCTGATACCCAAACAAGTTGCCATAGCCTATCATTGCATTGATTCTATCCATGTATGAATGTATGGTAAACTCTGTCATTCTTCTTTGTAGTAAATGATTTTTGCCCAGAAACATGCTCCCTCTAACGACGACAAGCCCAAAAGCTAACTAATAAATCAAACACTTAAAAAATAAAAGCAAGAGCCAAACAGTCAGTCAACGATGATATCTCTGTAATAATTTTAGGACCTAAGATAGGTCCAAGGTTTTTGGTGGTAATGGTTGTCGTTTGGTGGTTGACGTTTTCGATCTTGTTGAAAACGTTTAACCTCCGAAACCGTACAGGGTGCGTCCCTGGCGCTTGAGAGCGTAGACGACGTCCATGGCGGTGACGGTCTTCCTCTTGGCGTGCTCGGTGTATGTGACGGCGTCACGGATCACGTTCTCGAGGAATACCTTGAGGACACCACGGGTTTCTTCGTAGATGAGACCAGAGATACGCTTGACACCTCCACGACGGGCAAGACGACGGATGGCAGGCTTGGTGATACCCTGGATGTTATCACGCAACACCTTGCGATGACGCTTGGCGCCCCCCTTTCCGAGACCCTTTCCGCCCTTTCCACGTCCAGTCATGGTAGCGACTTGTCTTGCTGCGAGTAAACGAGAAGATGATCCGCCTGGCAAACCCTAGCAATGGTACCTGTTCCCTACCCTCGCGTAGCGCTCAGGCTTGCCGCATCAAGCGGCCGCTCATCTTAACCGCCCGCTCTAAGCAAATAAACTTGTTTACACCTTCCAATCCATCAAAAGTCACCTGACCCATTACACGCATATGTTTGCAATCACCTTGTTGATGACATCATGTATTAATTGTCCCATTTCTCATCAAGGATTTCCTTTGATCACAGGTAAAGTTGGCCAGGTCTCTGGTCCTGCTTACACCGGGGAAATGGGCGGCGCCAACGCACACTGTGCCAGCCACACACTTCTCCGCACGGCCAAGCCCGCTCTGGTATAAATTCAGCTCTTGAAAAGCCGGCCAGACTGTTTCCTATCTGTACAGATACAAACAATCATTCGCAATGGCTCGTACCAAGCAGACTGCCCGCAAGTCTACCGGAGGCAAGGCCCCCGCAAGCAGCTGGCCACCAAGGCAGCACGTAAGTCTGCCCCTGCTACCGGAGGTGTCAAGAAGCCCCATCGTTACAGGCCTGGTACTGTTGCCCTTCGTGAGATCCGTCGTTACCAGAAGAGCACTGAGCTCCTCATCCGCAAGCTGCCCTTCCAGCGCCTCGTCCGTGAGATTGCCCAGGACTTCAAGACTGACCTCCGCTTCCAGTCCTCTGCTGTCATGGCTCTGCAGGAAGCCTCCGAGGCTTACCTGGTCGGCCTCTTCGAGGACACCAACCTGTGCGCCATCCACGCCAAGCGTGTAACCATTATGCCCAAGGATATCCAACTTGCTCGCCGTATCCGCGGAGAGCGCGCCTAAGATTTTGGTTGCTAGCTTGCTTGCATACATCAAAATCATCCTCCTCGGCCCTTTTCAGGGCCTAAACTAATCAATATTGAGATGAAAACATGACATGCTTCCTTTTTTTCTTGTTTGCTTTAGTTTTTGATGTCAAATGTAACCAGCAATGACGATTAGAATCAATGACATTGCATAGATAGATAGATAGATAGGTATGCAACTAGTAAGGTAAGGCACGAAGCCATGCATGACTGACTTTCAACATGTTGTCAACGCACTTGATTTCCTTATCGTATACGTTTCGGTATGAATACTATGCCAAATATGAAATACTACAACAATATACATTGTTTGTCGGCGACAGACATACAGACACACACTGTCTTAAACATAAGTCATTACTAAATATAATAATAATGTGACTAACAGACTGACTAAAATATTGACTATATATATGTTAATGACTGACTTCAAAGTTCAACAAACAAAACACTTGTGTGTAGGCAATAATCAATATAAAACAATAAACACTACAATCACCAAACACCCCACCTAACCTACCTCAACCAATATATTATATAATATTTTATATAAAACACTAAGAAATATACAATTACAAATCAAAGCTTGCGCCAACCATTAAAGCACGTGGTTATATCCCGCATATTTGATCTTGTTTGCTTGTTTATGTGTATAATAATAATGTTATATAACATTGAAGATCGAATGACACATGCTTTTTTTATATATATAAATCAATATAATGTCTTGACAATTATACAAATCTATCTATCTATCTATCTATATAATATACACACACACACCACAACATAACATATATATATTATATATATATGTAATGTATGTATATTCTAACTATATACATAATATATATAAATATATATGTATACATATACACGTGTATGTCTAATATAAATCTATTCACCCACTCTCTGTCTCTTACATTAATACATACCCTATTCATTGATATGTCATGAATAATGCATGTGGTATATTTCTAATTATGGAAGACATATATGTTACTATGATATACAGGCATATATACTTTCAACATATATTTCTATACATGTATATATATTTCACACACAGCTTTCATCTCTCGTATATCATACACACACTTCCTCTATCCTTAATCATACAGACAAACACACACACTTCAGTAAAAACGATTAAAATGAATCCCTTACTCGAAATCTAACGATTCAAACGACTATTACATTGATATATATGTTGATATTACTGTACTTTGAAAGAATGCACAAGGCAAATTGGTTAATGTCATTTCTATCTACTTTTGCATGTTCTGTGGCTCCTAAAGGAGCCGATGTTGTTGTAGGAGACCGGAGAAACCGAGCAACCAAGCAATTTACTTAGAGGAAGTGTACTTGGTGACGGCCTTGGTGCCCTCGCTGACAGCGTGCTTGGCCAGTTCACCGGGGAGCAGAAGCCTGACGGCGGTCTGAATCTCCCGGCTGGTGATGGTGGAACGCTTGTTGTAGTGGGCAAGGCGGGAAGCCTCAGCGGCAATGCGCTCAAAAATGTCATTCACGAAAGAATTCATGATGGACATGGCCTTGGAGGAGATACCGGTGTCAGGGTGGACCTGCTTCAACACCTTGTAGATGTAGATGCTGTAGCTCTCCTTCCTCCTGCGCTTCTTCTTCTTATCACCCTTGGTGATAGACTTTTGGGCCTTACCGGCCTTCTTGGCAGCCTTTCCGGAAGTCTTGGGTGGCATGATTGACAACACTCGCAAGAGGTATTGCTATAAACTCCAAACTATGATTTTTCCTTTTATAGTGCACCACCAGCGCCAGCCTCGGCTGGCCAAGGAAAGCGTGGGCCACGCTATTGGCTCAATCCCCGGCCATCCCGCATTGCCACATGTCCCAATGAGACCGTTTCACCTGGAGCCACCTATAAATACCAAGCTTTGCCCGTCGCAACTATGACCCACCATCACCTAGTCATTGCGAAGGAGTAAAAGTTCATGCCAAAAAGAACAAACCAAAGTGTCACTGAGCAACCCTGGTCTACCGGGCCTCAGTCGCGCCGCGGTCTTTTTTGCACTGATTTTTGCTCATTAACGTAATTCCGTAAAGTAAATAACTCTGCTTCTGCAGAGTTCTGCCACTCGCCTCTTCAAGGTGTTTTCTTGTTCAGCTATTAACGGTGATACGGGAAGATCTGTACCTCTCCCCAGACCCGCAGCTCTCACTATCACAGGGCAACCTGTATAGTGAGGCCCAGCAGTCTGAGGCGACATCTAGGTACGCTTTGCCTCTCTCTAAACTCCTTTCCTTTCTTGTGGTCACCTGGACCTACATAAACCCCCCGTGGGTTTTTGTATTCGTCTGGGTGGCGCGCCGCTTACCTGTTGCCCCTTTGTAGCAAGGATTGGCAATAAGGGAGTGGCCCATCACAAAGCTCCGATCCTCAAGTGCACTGGAGAACGCAACCAGTCTGTCACTTGGGGGGGTCGAGTGTAGGCTCTCCAATCACCCCTTTCAACCCCACCTCTCACCTCTTTCACCTCACCCTCACCCTCACCTCACCTTCACTCTCACCTTCTCCTCTCCTCTCTCACCTCACCTGCATACCCCTGCCACCCTTATGTCCCCCGACCATGGCCAAAATTAAGATCAAAGTCCTCGGTGGTCCCTCACCGAGGAAACGTGACTTGCTCGCCAATGCACTCTATGGTGCTGAGATCAGAGTACTTCGGTACATAGCTATCCAGGATGGATACCTGGCCCTCATCGACGACGACATCCAAGCCGAGAAACTCTTCTCAAAGGATGTCGTCCTGTCTCTGGAGAAGCTTGGCTTCTCCCCCGTCCTACCTGTGGACATGAAGGCGAAGCTCACGCTTGTCTTTAAAAAACTGGACCGTCAGGTCGTTAATGAATCCCCCTCGATATCGAGGACGAGATCACTGCCGCCTTCCCAGAGGCCCAGGTTGACAACATCTTTGTGATGAAGGCCAACCACATCATCAAAGTCAGATTCACGACCACGCCACTGCCAAAGCAATCAAGGAGAAGGGGATGTACCTTTTCAAGCTATATGTTGCCCCCTGGCAGATAGAGTTCGAAAGGTACACCCCTATCCGGCAATGTATGAATTGCTTTGGATATGGCCACCTGAAAAACCACTGCAAAGAGGAGAAGAGGACCAGATGCACTGAATGTGGTTCCTCTACCCACTCATTTAGGGACTGTAGAAGTCAAGTCAAGAAATGTCTTAACTGTGGGGGTGCCCACAGGACATTTGCCAATAGCTGCCCCATGAGAAAGGAGGCAATGAAGACTTCTCAGGAGAAGTCGAAGGAGAAGGAGAAGGAGAAGGAGACCAGACCCATCAGGGCTGTGGCCCAAAAGGCAGCACAGGAGACTGTGCAGGCTACCACTAATGCCTGGAAGCCTTTAATAAACCAGGTCCGTCAGGACATCAAGCAAAAGACCCCTGATCCCAATCCACCTTGCCCTCCCTGATAATCTCTCCAAAGAGATACTCGTGGTCCTTCTCCACGCCCACCTTCAGAACCTCATTGCCCCTGAGAAAGGGTTCAGACACCATGCCAAGGCAGCTTTGGCAAACAACAATCTCCCTGATCTCGATCTCGGAGATTCAAACTCCTGGGGAATCCTCAAAGTCATCGAGCCCCCAACCATGACTATCCAGGCTCCTCCTGAACCCCAGCCCCAGAGACCTCAACCTCCACAGGTTCAGGCACCACCCCAGCCCCAGAGGCCTCAACCTTCACAGGTTCAGGCACCACAACCTCAGCCCCAGAGACCTCAGACTGTACGGGTTCAGGTACAGGAGCCCCAGCCTGCCCAGATGTCAGAGCCTCAGCCTGCTGAGGCCCAGACAGCTGCACCCCAGTCATCTCCCCAGGAGTCATCACCAACATCCGCACCCCCCACCACAGGCCCATCTGTGAGGCCAAAGTACATACACATCCCCTCAGAGGCTGAAACCAGGGATATCCTCAGTGATACCCCTCTCGACACACCTGGTCCCCCACCACCCACACCTGACCAAACCGAACCAGGTCACAGCCACGTCGATGACGAGGGGGGATGGAACGCCTCATGGATGGGACTGCCACAGACCCTACCTACTACGGCATCCGCCTTTGCAGAAAATCCAAAAAAATACGAGTACTCTGATCGCTATGAAATAGGCCAAGAAATTATCAATAAGCGAATAAAGTGGCTACTGACGAAAGAGGCATGCAATCGTGGTCACGATAAAGAAACTACACCAACACTTAAAGGACGGTAACTTAAAGGTCACCAACGGAATGATTGAACGTTGTGACAACATGCACGCTATTCATAATGGGTTCCTCATTCAATAACAACACAATACACATGGGACACCATACATTACACTCACGCCTCACCATTATACAACACAACGTACTACACTGGCCAACACGCAAAACAGAACTCTGTAACACATACAGGAAACACGACCCACACATCATCCTCATAAACAGTCATGGGCTCAATAACACCACTCCATTGAAGATCTTCACTTACACTGTCTATTCTTCCAACCAATCACAGGAAAGAAGCGATGGCGTAGCAATTGCGATCAAAAACGACATACCTCACAAAATCAAAATAACTTCACCTCAGACCTTTTGGCAGTCGAAGTAAACACACCACAAGGACCCATCATACTGGCAACACTATACATACCACCACGAAGACAATACATTCCCGAACCTGACATCCTGCAGCTCCTGAGGCACAACAAACCAATATACATCATGGGAGATTTCAACGCCCACCACACACTCTTTGGCTACAACGACACAAATGCAGTTGGCAGAGGCCTGGCCTCTTACATACAACAAGGAAGACTCACACACCTCGGTCCACACACACCAACATACATTGCACATAACGCAGCGACAACACCTGACATAGTACTCGCGAACCACATAGCACACCTACACTACCACATTACCACAGATGACGTCACCTCCAGTGATCACCTCCCTGTAATAATAACACTGTCAACAAACCCCATCATGACCCCAACACAACCCCGAGAATCCTTCAAACATGCAAACTGGGAGGGATTTAAACAAGCACTCGAAAACACACAAGTAATCGATCTCGAGGGTCAGCCCACGCACATGATAAACAACCACCTTGAACAGTGGTACACAGACATACAGACGGCCCGTGAGGCCAACATACCCAAAACAACATACAAAACTATCCCCCATTACAGAGAAACACATCATCTGAAATTGCTGAAAATACAATACAGGCATCTACACGAACTTTCAATAACACGGGGCTGGGACGCACAACTACGCACACGATACAGAGAAATACAAACACAGCTCACACACGAAGTTAGAGTAATGAGCAATCAACACTGGGAAACACTAGCGAGGAAACTATGCCAGAACACGAAAGATCCCAAGAAATTTTGGAGCTCCTTCAAAATGCTCATGGGATCGAACAGACAGACAGTCTCATACATTTACAACGCACACAGACAGAGGGTGAACTCGGTGGAGGGGATGGAGGCACTCCACAGGGAATTCTGGCAACAGAATTTCCAGATCTCCCCCGCCGAGAACGCCCGCTTCGATAACACCACAGAGACCGAGGTCACAAACTACTTACAACAACACAGAAACCTAACTCTCCCAGAAAACATCATAACACTGAACAATCTCACAGAGGACAGTCCCCTCTCCACACCCATCACTCCAGAAGAAATAATAAACACAATAAAACACACGAAAAACACAACACCAGGAGCAAGCAACATAAACAAAACAATCATTGAACATCTGCCACCCACTATGATCCGCAAGCTACGCCATATCTTCAACGCCTGCTTGGCTACAGGATATTTCCCCGACAAATTCAAACACGCAACTATCACCCTTATTGCGAAGTCGGGGAAGTCAGCACACGAGGTGGGGAATTACCCCCATCTCGTTGCTGGAAGTTCCCGGGAAACTGCTGAGACTCATCACCCACCTTGAAAACAACAACAAACACAACAGTAGGCAATACGGCTTTCGCCCACACAGAGGGACCGAGAGTGCGATTGCACTCGCTTACGAGGAAATCGCTCTCGGTCTCGCTAACAAGCACCAGATCAACATCATACTACGAGACGTCAGCAAGGCCTTTGACAAGGTCTGCATGACGGCCTCAAATAAATACAACTACAACTCCCTACACATCTCACGCGCCTCCTCTGCAGTTTCCTGGACCATAGGACTGCCACAATACGCCTGGGATCCCACCTGGGCACCCCCCTCCACCTGAGAAGTGGAGTACCACAGGGAAGCGTTCTCTCGCCAACCCTTTATATCCTGTACACAGCCAATCTGCCACAGCCAACAACACAGTAACTACTTTTCTTATGCAGACGACGTCACGCAGATTATCTCACACCCCTCTAAATCACAACATATCATGAAACTCAAACACAACGAGCTATACAGAACATCAACACATTTGAGCACCATTGGAAAATACAGACTAACATGAACAAATTCAAACTCATCCACATCGCACGCATACTCACAACCCATCACAATCAATAACACTCACATCCCATACTCAAACAGGGGAAACATTCTCACCTCTCCACTTCACCACACACATCAAACAGAGAATCACACAAGCACGCACAATACTCACCAAACTCCGACGCTTCTCATGCTGCACACCACGAACCAAACTCAGACTATACAAAACAACTGTCAGACCAATTCTCGAATATACAGCTGTCCCGCTGGTTGCAATATCTCACTCCCAAAAACTCAAAATGCAATCAGTACAGAACAACAGCACTTACTTGGGTACACAAGCTACTCTGACTACCAATACAACTAGACAATATACAGCTCGAGCCACTCACTCATACCACTCCAAATTATACAGCCCTATTCAACGCCACAATCATACAACACTAACAACTAACAATCTCCACCATCGGCATAACACCTAACACTACCACCCATCCCTATCATCTCGGCACACACACACGCCCCACTCACTCTCCTACCACCACACTTTGGCTGGCTATGCAACCACAACACACACCGAATTAAGCAAACCACAACCAATTCTTCTCTACATCCTCATCTCATCACCGCAAAGCAATCTATCCTGATTTCTTTAGACCTTTGATGATATTGTTAAAGGCTGACATCATATAACATTTACCCTACATCAACTATATATATTATATACCACCGTCACCCTTTAGCCCAAAAGAATCTCGTTCTATATCCCAATCAGAGCTGGTCGCTCAAACCAGCAAACAATAATGACAAACAAAAAGTAGTTGAGCCTTTTCTGGCCCTCCTGCCTCCCAGCCACACTCAGCTGGATACACGTCGCTGTTCTGCCAACATATTAAGCCCGGCGGCCGTGCGTTGGCCCGCCCCCATCACCTCACGGGGAAGCGCACGTAGATTCCCTGGCCATTCGCTCTGCCCTCCTGGCTTCAAAACCACCAACCTCCCCTCTCCCACCCCTGCCCACCTAACCCTTCCTACTCACTCCTCCCTCCTAACAGCCCGCGCCGGGACCCCCTCCCCTCTCCCGCCCACACGCCCACCTCCCTCGCTCTCTCCGCTCCCCAACTCTCCCATCCTTCTTGGCGCATAACCGATGCCTCGTCAAACATATATTAGATGCGTTAGTTGCGTTTTTTCGCTTCTGTAGCGAGAAGGCGATGCCCCGGCGGTCTTTTTGCTATGTTTGCGAGATTCGTTCCCACAGCGAAAAAGATTAATGTGTTGTACCATTCCTCAGACCATGCTAATTATACGTTAATAAATATGTGTTCGTGTATGTATGTTAGTCTGTGTGTTTCGGGCGCTTAAATTATCATTATTATTATTGTTATTACGTTTGTATTATTGAGTTTGGTTGTTGGTCAGTTATTAATATATTGTTGTATTATTTTTTTTTATTGGTTGCTACTATTTTTTTTTGTATTGGTGTTATTGCTTGTCTTATTGGATATTATTACACCTATTCTTTATTACTGTTACTATTATCATTTATATTTATAATCTCCATTATCATCATTGCCATAACTATATATCCCATTATTAATATGAGCATTATCAGCAGCAGTATATTGTTTATAACCTTCGACACCATTAAAGTAGCTATCACCAACTTCACCACCAACACCATTCTCATCACCAGCACCATCCTCACCATCAACATCACTCATTCCCAGCACTCCAGCCTTTGCCTCAGCAGCCGCCTCCCTCAGCCAAGGCCTTGGCCTCTATTTACTATTCAGCGTCTTTATAGTTACCCCATGTATTTTATTCGAACGGAAATACTAACGTGAGCACCCAGCCAATGCCACAACCAGAGTCTGAAATATATTAATTATCAACTGAATTTCAAAGTCTCGTTGAGCCACCTTGGTCTGCCAAGGCCTCAGCCGCGCAGTGATCTGTCGCTGCTATTTTTTGCCCTCTGAATAAAGTAAATGTCAAGTAAAATATCACTGCCTCAGAGTGTTTTTGCTTTGCCACTGCCTTCAGCATTTTTTTCTTTGCCTCATGACAGGTGCAAGGGAAAACTACACTCTCTCAGACCCGCAGCTCTCTCTATCACATGGGAAACCTTGTTATAGTGAGGGCCCAGCAGGTCTGAGGCGACCTTTAGGTGTGCTTTAGTTACTCGACCTACTACAACATCCATGATGGATATCTGTCTATTGTGAAGAACAACGACCATGCCGAACGACTCTCTTTTCCGCGGAGATAGTCGCTTCCCTGCGAAGCTAGGGTCACTCCTGTCCTCCCTCTGACATGAAAGCCAAACTAACTCTGGTTTTCAAGAAATGCGACAGACAGTCGTAAATGAGAACGATTTAAGTCAACCATCGCTGACGAGATCATGGCAGCTGCTCCAGGATCTCATGCTTGAGCTTGTCTTTGTGCTTAAAACAAAACTACTTGATGAAAGTACGACTTCTCTGAAAACCACCTTGTCTGCCCAAGAACAAATTTAAGGAAGAAACGGCATCTAATCTCAGCTCTTAACCTCTTCTCATGCCCCCTGGCAAATAGAATTTTGAACGCAAAGCTTCGTGGAGCTAGGTGTCAAGAGGGTTTAGCGTCCCTGACCAAGCTGCGTCCCCATCTTGATCCTGTCACAGGATAATCATCCATCTCAGCCGCTCTACAGCCCCATCAAGAGGGACGGGTGACAGGCTTTGGGTGATCTGTAATTCCTGCCTTACCCTGGTCGTCTTAGTGCGCGTAGATTAATAAATCACCCCCAACTTCCCAATCCTCATGCCTCTGATTGAGGATTAAGGTCCTGACGACCAACGGGCGACCTCTTCCTCGAGGAGGGAAGCCCTCTTGCAAGCTCTCTTTGATGCCGAAATACGAACACTTCGAGTAATAACGACCAATGATC
Source organism: Penaeus vannamei (assembly GCF_003789085.1). NCBI lineage: Eukaryota > Metazoa > Arthropoda > Malacostraca > Decapoda > Penaeidae > Penaeus > Penaeus vannamei. The sequence continues at coordinate 617,646 of NW_020870085.1, read as the reverse complement.
AGTCTCATCATCTGTCAAGATGAAGCAACGCAGAGGCCGCGTATTCACCCCCCGAAACCACGACCATGCTAAAAAACCAAAGGTTCGAACCTCAAATGCCACCTGAACTAAAGGCCAAACTGACATTGGTCCTTAAGCAACTAGACACGATAGAGCTTTTAAAGGAGAACCAGAGGAGATAAAGGAAGAGAATCCGAGAAAATCTTCCTGATCGGAGATAGGGCACATCTTCATCATGAAGAACCGCTTATCTGATGAAAATTCAATTCTCGGACCACCAAACCCGGCTAAAGTACAAAAAAAGGGTCTGTACCTCTTCAATATATTCCATCAGCCCAAAACAAATTGAACCAGAAAGATTCACGAACATAGTGCAATGCATGCACTGCTACAGGTATGCCACTACAAAACCAACTGCCCCGACAAGGAAAAAAAGGCTGAAACGGTGCTCAGAATGCGGTCCAACACCCACAACTACCGATGACTGCAAAATCTGACGTCAAAAGATGCCTCAATTGTGGGGGAAAGGCCATCGCACCCTAGCAAACTCTGCCTCTCCAAAGAGAGATCAAAAAAACAAGAGAGGAAAAACAAAGAAAGAAGAAAAGAAAATCCCATTAAAAGGGTAGCTGAACAGACAGCAAAGCAAACCATGAAGCTACGCAGAATGCCTGGTTCAAACCCCTAATAAGGAAATTTAAGGACAAAGAGAAAGAGAGGAAAGAACCACAGTAATATCCAACTACCTGACGACCTGTCTGTGGGCATAATGACTGCCTTGATTCATGCCACCTCCAAAACATCATGGAGCCAGGTCTCGGATTCAGACACCATGCCAAAAGGTTTTTAAAAAAGAATAATTTACCTGATCTTGACCTTGGTAACGGGGACTCCTGGGGATCTTCAAAGTTCTCCCACCAAAAACAATAAACACTACAACAGAAACCACTCTCACACAATCACCATCTCACCACACCCCCACAACCAGATCTCGGCCCACAGGACGAGCCAGAGACCGAACTCTTCACCACACCACCAAAGGAAACCAAACATCACACCCACACCCACGCCAAGCACCTACGCCAAACACAAATCACCTGCGACCCACGCACCCACAAGCAACCCAAACCACAAACCAAACAATCATCAACAAACCCAAAACAACACACACCACCGACCTTACAGACTCCGAGGTCGATGATCAGTCCCTTCGCCATAGGACGGTTACGACCTAATCCAAAAACATACTGCATCCGCCTCTTTGCGCGGAGCCCTCACGCTACAAACACCCTAAACAGACTACAACTGGCACACGAAATTCACACGCGGCACAATTAAATGGATCTACACAAACAACTCATACCAAACACGCATTCACGAACAGAAGATCACACACAATACCACACGAAGCAACATGTTCATCCAGCCGAACATGATTGAAAAAGGGTATTAAAAAACACAAAAATCAAAAGCTACCAAGTAACCACCATGGCTGCACACCAATCAACCACCTACACTCCAAACTCACCATCATTCACAACCAATGAATAGCGATGCATGGACATACAGACGAAGACAAGAACTCTGCAATCACTACAGACGGACACGACCCAGACATCATACCATCAACTCCCATCGACTCAAACATCCACAAACAGTAAAAATATTCAACTACACTACAGATACACATCCAACAAAAAACAAACGAAGCAGCGACGGGTAGCCATCGCAGGAGTGCAAACAAACACATTAAACACAAAATACTCGACACCTTCACCTCCGAAACTCATGCCATAGAAATAGACACCTCATGGACCCATCATCATCGCCACCACCTAACATCCCTCCACGCAGACCCTACATAGCATCAAACCGACATTTTATAGCTCCTGCGACACAGAAAAACCAACATACATAATGGGAGGATTTTCAACGCACATCACAGATTATCATGTCTTCTGGATACACAGACACAAACGCCGTTGCATGTATATGTTCGGCAAGAAGGCCTCGTCTGCCACTCATTCCTAATTCTCCCGACTGTGTGACAAAAGATAAAGACCATTAGCACCCCGACTTCACCCCATCCATGAAAAAATGAAATTTCGGCGCGCTATAGGAAATAGTAATCAGAACGCACAGTACTGCAATAAGCTCCCCGACACTTGTGTGTACGAGAACGATTTTCACGGATCGATAGTCACGGAACAGCAATCTCATTGACGAGACACGCATACAGGGTAATAAATGAAATTGAATCGAGATATAAAGAGAGGGACGTTATAACGTGTATTGTGTGTATGTGTGATGTATATTATAAAATATCTATATATATAATATATATATTTATATATAATCATAATATATATAACTCATCCCACCCTCGTGCACCCCACAACGCTACCCATCATATTATATCCATACGTATTTAGTAACTAACTAAGTCATTCCCACTACATATAACCAACATATATCCTCGCCCACCACCACAAGCAAACCTGAATCTAACCACATATCTAACCACGGACGATAATTGTCACATCCATATTGAATCTAACCTCTCCTCAGTGATATTAACTCTAACTAACTCTTGCTACAAAACCCCATCATTATAAAAGGTTATCCTACACCTCCCCGGTGAGAATCCTTTATACAAACATGTCACAATACATGGGATAGGGTTCAAAACAAGCACTCGAACACACACACACTAAATACACAATCCTATCTCGTGAAGGGGCAACCCAACACACAATAGACCACCACCTTAATCAATGGTACGCAGACATACAGACCGCCCCGAGGCAAACATTCCCAAAACAACATTCAAAACACTCGTACACTACAAAGAAACACATCGTCTAAACACACTGAAAATACAATACAGACACCTTCGGACCTTGCTGAAACACAGGGATGGAACAACGAATTACGCTCACGATACAGAGAAATTCAAGACAACTGACCAACGAAACAAAATACATGAGTAACCAACACTGGGAAACACTCACACGAGAACTATGCAACAACATAAGAAGATCCTAAAGTCTTCTGGCTGAAGTACAGACGACTCTTAGGATCGAACAGACAGACTATCACATACCATTACACAACACCAATAGACAAAGATATAGACAAAAGATAGACACAGCAGAGGGGGTGGAAGCTGTCCACAGGAGTTCTGGCAACAGAACTTCCAAATTCCTCCTGCTGCTGAAAACACGACATTCGACCCAGACACAGAAACCGAGGGTTACACAAACATTACAACAGCTGCAACACTTGATTCTCCCATCACAAAATATCACTCAACACACTCTCACCAGACGACCTCTCTCACGCCCCATCACACCAGAAGACATGAACACGCTCACACACGAAACAACAACACAACACCAGGAGCCAGCAACATCAACAAACTCATCATGCAACACCTCCCACCCATCATGCTCGCCAGACTTCGCCACATTTTCAACGCTGCCCTGGCAACGGGATGCTTTCCCTCCCGTTTCAAGAGAGCCACGCTCGTCTTAATACCCAAGCCGGGGAAGCCACCTCACGAGGTGACCAGCTTCAGGCCGATCTCCTTGTTGGAGGTCCCCGGGAAGTTGCTAGAGAGGCTAATCACACACAGACTGAAAACACACCTTGAAAACAACAACATACACAACACTAGGCAACACGGCTTTCGCCCACACAGAGGGACTGGGAGTGCAATCGCCTCGCGTACGAGGAGATTGCTCTCAGTCTCGCAAACAAGCACCAAACCAACATTATACTACGAGACGTCACCAAAGGCCTTCGATAAGGTCTGGCATGACGGTCTCAAAATACAAAATAACACAGCTTCACTTGCCTCCACATCTCACACGCCTCTTATGCAACTTCCTGGACGACAGATCGGCCAACATCCGGCTTGGGTCTTATCTCGGGCCCCCCATCCACCTCAGAAGTGGAGTTCCACAGGGCAGCGTCCTCTCGCCAACCCTCTACACCCTCTACACCGCCTCATTACCACCCCCAGCACCCTACAGCAACTACACAGCATACGCAGACGACATAACACAAATCATCTCACACCCCTCCAAATCCAAAAAACATCATGAAAGCAGCCACACAAACAGCCTGTGTGATTGCATGACACCTACGAAGAACAAATGGAAAGAAGGATACTAGTATGACACAAAACCAAATCACTCGAGTCGAGTGACCGACCGTGGGTCTTTGCTAACAACCCACCTCTCGCTGTGCAGATCACAATAATACATATCAGAGATAAACCCTACGCAAACAAATGTGATCAACATGTTAGGCCTACACTTTTAGCGTAGTAGTCGACTGTTGGGTGTTTATGCGTGTGCGCTAAGACACGTGCACATGATGCGATGTCAGGTTATATATAGTACATGGCGCTATGACGAAATAATACCGAAATACTGGCCATATATTATCAACGTACTGTATACTATGCTACCGGTCTTGCAATATGATATGTATATGCAACGGGCACAGATAAAGTATTATCTGAGATCCATTAGTTCCCTCGATATCTGTAATGTTTGAGCATAAATAGAGACGGCATTGCATAGTATGCCCTATGAGTGCATGATTATGCGTCTCACTCTGAGGAGATCTTCATAGAAGAGCAGATACAACCTGTATACATTCCTGAATAAT
>NW_020870085.1:593913-612869 GCF_003789085.1 Penaeus vannamei | reverse complement strand
AATATGTGATTATTTGTGTGAATATCGATTGCAGAAATTGTTATTTGGTATGATAAGCTAGTATTTGAGACTTGTTCATTGACACGTGTTTAGTCTACCTTTGCCTACAGTTTGTTTCAACATATTTGTATTGTACGGACTGTAAAACAATGATTACTCGTGATACTTTGAGATATTTTCTGTCAAAAAAAAAGCGTTGCCAAAAAGACCGGAATACCAGTTTGGTAGTTAGCTGTTATACAGCGAATAAGGCCTATATTTGTGTGTCTCAGTGTTTATACAGCGAATAAGGCCTATATTTGTGTGTATCAGTACGCATAGAGTCCATTTCTGTGTGACACAGTCCAAGGCTCGGCCGTGTAGGTCTCCCCGAGGCAAGAGCAAAGTAAAGTAACATGAAATGAAATGGATTGGATTTGATTTGTTTGTTTTGATGTGTTTTTTTGATTTGACTCTGTCTTTTGAATTTGGTTTGTTGTTGTTTGTTGTGTTTTTGTTGTTGGGTCCCCCCTCCCCTCCCCCCTGTTGGTTGTTATTGGTGTTGGTGTATGTTTCTTGTTCCTTGGATGTTTTGGTGTGTGTGTGCCTTTCTTTCTTTGTCTGTCTGTCTTTGTGTCGCTCGTGTAAGCTAGCCTCCAGATTGATTGATAGATGGTTATTAGGTAAGTGATTGACTGACTACATTTTTGTTGTGTTTGTTTGTTTTTGGTCCTTGTGTATGATTATCTGCTCTGCTGTGTTCATGCTTGATACAAGTAGTTGTTTGTTTTGTCTTTGTCTTTGGTTTGTGTTTGAGATGTGTATTGACTTTGAATATGCTTGTTAATGGTGATTGATTATATGATTGAGTGTGAATGAATGTTTTGAATGTGTTTGTTTGTGACATAGCTCTGATATTCTTTGATTCAATTATATTCCATAAACGTTTATGACTGAAAGACTCCATTACTTGAGTTGTTCATAATTTTGGTTGCTTGCTTTGTGACTTCGTTCATGCATATATGACTATTAATTTAAAGCAAACAAACATGTGCATCCCCAATATGATACTCAATTCATCTGCAACATTGACGCTACTATTGATTATTCAATATTGTTTGTCAAGCTATCCTTGTAGTTAGTTTGTCATTAACACAAATCCACCACCCTCGTACACAAAAACTATATAACGCTCAATAAATGTATACAAACAACCAACATCTATATATCAAGTCGAGTCGTGTCAGCCAAAAATTATTGATATGACTTGAATAATAGACACCCACTCATAAATCACGTCAACATAAGAGTGTGTGTGTTTTGTTTTAAATAGTCACCCCTTACAACATGGATCTATTTCACTCTCTGATACCCAAACAAGTTGCCATAGGCCTATCATTGCATTGATTCTATCCATGTATGAATGTATGGTAAACTCTGTCATTCTTTCTTTGTAAGTAAATGATTTTTTGCCCACAAACATGCTCCCTCTAACGCCGACAAGCCCAAAAGCTAAATAACTAAATCAAACACTTAAAAATAAAAGCAAGAGCCAAACAGTCAGTCAACGATGATATCTCTGTAATAATTTTAGGACCTAAGATAGGTCCAAGGTTTTTGGTGGTAATGGTTGTCGTTTGGTGGTTGACGTTTTCGATCTTGTTGAAAACGTTTAACCTCCGAAACCGTACAGGGTGCGTCCCTGGCGCTTGAGAGCGTAGACGACGTCCATGGCGGTGACGGTCTTCCTCTTGGCGTGCTCGGTGTATGTGACGGCGTCACGGATCACGTTCTCGAGGAATACCTTGAGGACACCACGGGTTTCTTCGTAGATGAGACCAGAGATACGCTTGACACCTCCACGACGGGCAAGACGACGGATGGCAGGCTTGGTGATACCCTGGATGTTATCACGCAACACCTTGCGATGACGCTTGGCGCCCCCCTTTCCGAGACCCTTTCCGCCCTTTCCACGTCCAGTCATGGTAGCGACTTGTCTTGCTGCGAGTAAACGAGAAGATGATCCGCCCTGGCAAACCCTAGCAATGGTACCTGTTCCCTACCCTCGCGTAGCGCTCAGGCTTGCCGCATCAACCGGCCGCTCATCTTAACCGCCCGCTCTAAGCAAATAAACTTGTTTACACCTTCCAATCCATCCAAAGTCACCTGACACATTACACGATATGTTTGCAATCACCTTGTTGATGACATCATGTATTAATTGTCCCATTTCTCATCAAGGATTTCCTTTGATCACAGGTAAAGTTGGCCAGGTCTCTGGTCCTGCTTACACCGGGGAAATGGGCGGCGCCAACGCACACTGTGCCAGCCACACACTTCTCCGCACGGCCAAGCCCGCTCTGGTATAAATTCAGCTCTTGAAAAGCCGGCCAGACTGTTTCCAAACAATCATTCGCAATGGCTCGTACCAAGCAGACTGCCCGCAAGTCTACCGGAGGCAAGGCCCCCCGCAAGCAGCTGGCCACCAAGGCAGCACGTAAGTCTGCCCCTGCTACCGGAGGTGTCAAGAAGCCCCATCGTTACAGGCCTGGTACTGTTGCCCTTCGTGAGATCCGTCGTTACCAGAAGAGCACTGAGCTCCTCATCCGCAAGCTGCCCTTCCAGCGCCTCGTCCGTGAGATTGCCCAGGACTTCAAGACTGACCTCCGCTTCCAGTCCTCTGCTGTCATGGCTCTGCAGGAAGCCTCCGAGGCTTACCTGGTCGGCCTCTTCGAGGACACCAACCTGTGCGCCATCCACGCCAAGCGTGTAACCATTATGCCCAAGGATATCCAACTTGCTCGCCGTATCCGCGGAGAGCGCGCCTAAGATTTTGGTTGCTAGCTTGCTTGCATACATCAAAATCATCCTCCTCGGCCCTTTTCAGGGCCTAAACTAATCAATATTGAGATGAAAACATGACATGCTTCCTTTTTTTCTTGTTTGCTTTAGTTTTGATGTCAAATGTAACCAGCAATGACGATTAGAATCAATGACATTGCATAGATAGATAGATAGATAGGTATGCAACTAGTAAGGTAAGGCACGAAGCCATGCATGACTGACTTTCAACATGTTGTTAACGCACTTGATTTCCTTATCGTATACGTTTCGGTATGAATACTATGCCAAATATAAATACTACAACAATATACATTGTTTGCCGGTCGGTCGTTCGACTAATAACAGACATACAGACACACACTGTCTTCAACATAATTCATTACTAAATATAATAATAATGTGACTAACAGACTGACTAAAATATTGACTATATATATGTTAATGACTGACTTCAAAGTTCAACAAACAAACACACTTGTGTGTAGGCAATAATCAATATAAAACAAAAACACTACAATCACCAAACACCCCACCTAACCTACCTCAACCAATATATTATATAATATTTTATAGAAAACACTAAGAAATATACAATTACAAATCAAAGCTTGCGCCAACCATTAAAGCACGTGGTTATATCCCCGCATATTTGATCTTGTTTGCTTGTTTATGTGTATAATAATAATGTTATATAACATTGAAGATCGAATGACACATGCTTTTATATATATTTTAAATCAATATAATGTCTTGACAATTATACAAATCTATCTATCTATATAATACACACACACACCTACAACATTGACATATATACGTACATTATATATAATATATATATAACTATATACATAATATATGAAATATATATATATATATATATCTGTATACATATACACATGTATGTCTAATATAAATCTATTCACCCACTCTGTCTCTTACATTAATACATACCCTATTCATTGATATGCCATGCATAATGCATGTGTTATATTTCTAATTATGGAAGCCATATATGTTACTATGATATACAGGCATATATACTTTCAACATATATTTCTATACATCTATATATATATTCACACACAGCTTTCATCTCTCTCTCTCTCTCTCGTATATCATACACACACTTCCTCTATCCTTAATCATACAGACAACACACACACACTTCAGTAAAAACGATGAAAATGAATCCCTTACTCGAAATCTAACGATTCAAACGAATATTACATTGATATATATGTTGATATTACTGTACTTTGAAAGAATGCACAAGGCAAATTGGTTAATGTCATTTCTATCAACTTTTGCATGTTCTGTGGCTCCTAAAGGAGCCGATGTTGTTGTAGGAGACCGGAAAACCGAGCAACCAAGCAATTTACTTAGAGGAAGTGTACTTGGTGACGGCCTTGGTGCCCTCGCTGACAGCGTGCTTGGCCAGTTCACCGGGGAGCAGAAGCCTGACGGCGGTCTGAATCTCCCGGCTGGTGATGGTGGAACGCTTGTTGTAGTGGGCAAGGCGGGAAGCCTCAGCGGCAATGCGCTCAAAAATGTCATTCACGAAAGAATTCATGATGGACATGGCCTTGGAGAGATACCGGTGTCAGGGTGGACCTGCTTCACACCTTGTAGATGTAGATGCTGTAGCTCTCCTTCCTCCTGCGCTTCTTCTTCTTATCACCCTTGGTGATAGACTTTTGGCCTTACCGGCCTTCTTGGCAGCCTTTCCGGAAGTCTTGGGTGGCATGATTGACAACACTCGCAAGAGGTATTGCTATAAACTCCAAACTATGATTTTTCCTTTTATAGTGCACCACCAGCGCCAGCCTCGGCTGGCCAAGGAAAGCGTGGGCCACGCTATTGGCTCAATCCCCGGCCATCCCGCATTGCCACATGTCCCAATGAGACCGTTTCACCTGGAGCCACCTATAAATACCAAGCTTTGCCCGTCGCAACTATGACCCACCATCACCTAGTCATTGCGAAGGAGTAAAAGTTCATGCCAAAAAGAACAAACCAAAGTGTCACTGAGCAACCCTGGTCTACCGGGGCCTCAGTCGCGCCGCGGTCTTTTTTGCACTGATTTTTGCTCATTAACGTAATTCGTAAAGTAAATAACTCTGCTTCTGCAGAGTTCTGCCACTCGCCTCTTCAAGGTGTTTTCTTGTTCAGCTATTAACGGTGATACGGGAAGATCTGTACCTCTCCCCACCCGCAGCTCTCACTATCACAGGGCAACCTGTATAGTGAGGCCCAGCAGTCTGAGGCGACATCTAGGTACGCTTTGCTCTCTCTAAACTCCTTTCCTTTCTTGTGGTCACCTGGACCTACATAAACCCCCCGTGGGTTTTTGTATTCGTCTGGGTGGCGCGCCGCTTACCTGTTGCCCCTTTGTAGCAAGGATTGGCAATAAGGGAGTGGCCCATCACAAAGCTCCGATCCTCAAGTGCACTGGAGAACGCAACCAGTCTGTCACTTGGGGGGTCGAGTGTAGGCTCTCCAATCACCCCTTTCAACCCCACCTCTCACCTCTTCACCTCACCCTCACCCTCACCTCACCTTCACTCTCACCTTCTCCTCTCCTCTCTCACCTCACCTGCATACCCCTGCCACCCTTATGTCCCCCGACCATGGCCAAAATTAAGATCAAAGTCCTCGGTGGTCCCTCACCGAGGAAACGTGACTTGCTCGCCAATGCACTCTATGGTGCTGAGATCAGAGTACTTCGGTACATAGCTATCCAGGATGGATACCTGGCCCTCATCGACGACGACATCCAAGCCGAGAAACTCTTCTCAAAGGATGTCGTCCTGTCTCTGGAGAAGCTTGGCTTTCTCCCCCGTCCTACCTGTGGACATGAAGGCGAAGCTCACGCTTGTCTTTAAAAAACTGGACCGTCAGGTCGTTAATGAATCCCCCTCGATATCGAGGACGAGATCACTGCCGCCTTCCCAGAGGCCCAGGTTGACAACATCTTTGTGATGAAGGCCAACCACATCATCAAAGTCAGATTCACGGACCATGCCACTGCCAAAGCAATCAAGGAGAAGGGGATGTACCTTTTCAAGCTGTATGTTGCCCCCTGGCAGATAGAGTTCGAAAGGTACACCCCTATCCGGCAATGTATGAATTGCTTTGGATATGGCCACCTGAAAAACCACTGCAAAGAGGAGAAGAGGACCAGATGCACTGAATGTGGTTCCTCCACCCACTCATTTAGGGACTGTAGAAGTCAAGTCAAGAAATGTCTTAACTGTGGGGGTGCCCACAGGACATTTGCCAATAGCTGCCCCATGAGAAAGGAGGCAATGAAGACTTCTCAGGAGAAGTCGAAGGAGAAGGAGAAGGAGAAGGAGACCAGACCCATCAGGGCTGTGGCCCAAAAGGCAGCACAGGAAACTGTGCAGGCTACCACCAATGCCTGGAAGCCTTTAATAAACCAGGTCCGTCAGGACATCAAGCAAAAGACCCCTGATCCCACAATCCACCTTGCCCTCCCTGATAATCTCTCCAAAGAGATACTCGTGGTCCTTCTCCACGCCCACCTTCAGAACCTCATTGCCCCTGAGAAAGGGTTCAGACACCATGCCAAGGCAGCTTTGGCAAACAACAATCTCCCTGATCTCGATCTCGGAGATTCAAACTCCTGGGGAATCCTCAAAGTCATTGAGCCCCCAACCATGACTGTCCAGGCCCCTCCTGAACCCCAGCCCCAGAGACCTCAACCTCCACAGGTTCAGGCACCACAACCCCAGCCCCAGAGGCCTCAACCTTCACAGGTTCAGGCACCACAACCTCAGCCCCAGAGACCTCAGACTGTACGGGTTCAGGTACAGGAGCCCCAGCCTGCCCAGATGTCAGAGCCTCAGCCTGCTGAGGCCCAGACAGCTGCACCCCAGTCATCTCCCCAGGAGTCATCACCAACATCCGCACCCCCCACCACAGGCCCATCTGTGAGGCCAAAGTACATACACATCCCCTCAGAGGCTGAAACCAGGGATATCCTCAGTGATACCCCTCTCGACACACCTGGTCCCCCACCACCCACACCTGACCAAACCGAACCAGGTCACAGCCACGTCGATGACGAGGGGATGGAACGCCTCATGGATGGGACTGCCACAGACCCTACCTACTACGGCATCCGCCTCTTTGCAGAAAACCCAAAAAAATACGAGTACTCTGATCGCTATGAAATAGGCCAAGAAATTATCAATAAGCGAATAAAGTGGCTACTGACGAAAGAGGAGCATGCAATCGTGGTCACGATAAAGAAACTACACCAACACTTAAAGGACGGTAACTTAAAGGTCACCAACGGAATGATTGAACGTTGTGACAACATGCACGCTATTCATAATGGGTTCCTCATTCAATAACAACACAATACACATGGGACACCATACATTACACTCACGCCTCACCATTATACAACACAACGTACTACACTGGCCAACACGCAAAACAGAACTCTGTAACACATACAGGAAACACGACCCACACATCATCCTCATAAACAGTCATGGGCTCAATAACACCACTCCATTGAAGATCTTCACTTACACTGTCTATTCTTCCAACCAATCACAGGAAAGAAGCGATGGCGTAGCAATTGCGATCAAAAACGACATACCTCACAAAATCATAAATAACTTCACCTCAGACCTTTTGGCAGTCGAAGTAAACACACCACAAGGACCCATCATACTGCAACACTATACATACCACCACGAAGACAATACATTCCGAACCTGACATCCTGCAGCTCCTGAGGCACAACAAACCAATATACATCATGGGAGATTTCAACGCCCACCACACACTCTTTGGCTACAACGACACAAATGCAGTTGGCAGAGGCCTGGCCTCTTACATACAACAAGGAAGACTCACACACCTCGGTCCACACACACCAACATACATTGCACATAACGCAGCGACAACACCTGACATAGTACTCGCGAACCACATAGCACACCTACACTACCACATTACCACAGATGACGTCACCTCCAGTGATCACCTCCCTGTAATAATAACACTGTCAACAAACCCCATCATGACCCCAAACAACCCCGAGAATCCTTCAAACATGCAAACTGGGAGGGATTTAACAAGCACTCGAAAACACACAAGTAATCGATCTCGAGGGTCAGCCCACGCACATGATAAACAACCACCTTGAACAGTGGTACACAGACATACAGACGGCCCGTGAGGCCAACATACCCAAAACAACATACAAAACTATCCCCCATTACAGAGAAACACATCATCTGAAATTGCTGAAAATACAATACAGGCATCTACACGAACTTTCAATAACACGGGGCTGGGACGCACAACTACGCACACGATACAGAGAAATACAAACACAGCTCACACACGAAGTTAGAGTAATGAGCAATCAACACTGGGAAACACTAGCGAGGAAACTATGTCAGAACACGAAAGATCCCAAGAAATTTTGGAGCTCCTTCAAAATGCTCATGGGATCGAACAGACAGACAGTCTCATACATTTACAACGCACACAGACAGAGGGTGAACTCGGTGGAGGGGATGGAGGCACTCCACAGGGAATTCTGGCAACAGAATTTCCAGATCTCCCCCGCCGAGAACGCCCGCTTCGATAACACCACAGAGACCGAGGTCACAAACTACTTACAACAACACAGAAACCTAACTCTCCCAGAAAACATCATAACACTGAACAATCTCACAGAGGACAGTCCCCTCTCCACACCCATCACTCCAGAAGAAATAATAAACACAATAAAACACACGAAAAACACAACACCAGGAGCAAGCAACATAAACAAAACAATCATTGAACATCTGCCACCCACTATGATCCGCAAGCTACGCCATATCTTCAACGCCTGCTTGGCTACAGGATATTTCCCCGACAAATTCAAACACGCAACTATCACCCTTATTGCGAAGTCGGGGAAGTCAGCACACGAGGTGGGGAATTACCGCCCCATCTCGTTGCTGGAAGTTCCCGGGAAACTGCTGGAGACTCATCATCCACCTCGAAAACAACAACAGACACAACAGTAGGCAATATGGCTTTCGCCCACACAGAGGGACTGAAATCGCTCTCGGTCTCGCTAACAAGCACCAGATCAACATCATACTACGAGACGTCAGCAAGGCCTTTGACAAGGTCTGGCATGACGGCCTCAAATAACACAGCTACAACTTCCTACACACCTCACACGCCTCCTCTGCAGCTTCCTGGACCATAGGACTGCCACAATACGCCTGAGATCCCACTTGGGCCCCCCTCCACCTGAGAAGTGGAGTACCACAGGAAGCGTTTCTCGCCAACCCTTTATATCCTGTACACAGCCAATCTGCCACACCAACACACAGTAACTATTATTCCTATGCAGACGACATCACGCAGATAATCTCACACCCCTCTAAATCACAACACATCATGAAACTCACAATACAACGAGCTATACAGAACATCAATACTTTTGAGCACTAATGGAAAATACAGACGAACATAAACAAATTCAAACTCATGCACATCGCACGCATTCGCACAACCCATCACCGTAAATAACACGCACATCCCATACTCAACACAGGAAATTCTCACCTACACTTTCCACACACACATCACAGAGAATCTCACAAGCACGCTAACACTCACTAAAATCTGACACTTCTCATGCTGCACACCACAAACCAAATTCAGACTTTACAAAACTATTGTCAGACCAATTCTCGAATATACAGCTGTCCCGCTGGTTGCAATATCTCACTCACAAAAACTCAAAATGCAATCAGTACAGAACAAAGCACTACTCTGGGTACACGGCAGCTACAGTAATAGACTTAATTTCTTCAGAAACTCTACACCAAATATACAGCATTAAGCCACACAACACACGCATACACAGATGGGCATAACACTAACACTACCACAACATCATTGACAAACACACGATCACTCACTCCAACCACACTTGGTGGCCGAGAACACACACACACCGAAGCACAAACACCTCCACCTATATACGCAAGCACACCTGATTCTTGACCTTTGTTGATTTTGTTAAAGGCTATAAAACAAAAAATAATAAAAATAGAAGTCACCCTCAGAATCCCCAAAGAACTGGCTAATCCATGCTGCGCAGCAACAATAATGACAAACAAACAGAGTGAGCTTCGGCTCTGCCAGCCACACCTGGCGGTACATGTGTGCTGCACGGATTAGCCAATCACGGGGAAGAGAGTGCTGGCCACCTTGCCATGGCTCAAAGGTATATATTCCGCGTTTAAGTTACCATGATTTATTCGAAGTTAAGTCCTGAGCACCCAGCCAATGCAAACAGAGTGAAAATAATAGCAACTTGAATTTCAAAGTCTCGTTGAGCCACCTTGGTCTGCCAAGGCCTCAGCCGCGCAGTGATCTGTCGCTGCTATTTTTTGCCCTCTGAATAAAGTAAATGTCAAGTAAAATATCACTGCCTTCAGAGTGTTTTTGCTTTGCCACTGCCTTCAGCATTTTTTTCTTTTGCCTCATTGACGGTGCCAAGGGAAAACTACACCTCTCAGACCCGCAGCTCTCTCTATCACAGGGAAACCTGTATAGTGAGGCCCAGCAGTCTGAGGCGACCTTTAGGTGTGCTTTAGTACTTCGGTACTACAACATCCATGATGGATATCTGTTATTTTGAAGCACGACCATGCCGAACGACTCTTTCCGCGGAGATAGTCGCTTCCCTGCGAAGCTAGGGTTCACCTGTCTCCCTGGACATGAAAGCCAAACTAACTCTGGTTTTCAAGAAATGCGACAGACAGGTCGTAAATGAGAACGATTCAACCATCGCTGACGAGATCATGGCAGCTGCTCCAGGATCTCATGTTGAGCTTGTCTTTGTGCTTAAGACAAACTACTTGATGAAAGTACGATTCTCTGACCACCTGTCTGCCAAGAACATTAAGGAGAAAGGCATCTACCTCTTTAACCTTCTCATTGCCCCCTGGCAAATAGAATTTGAACGCAAGCTCAGTGAGTAGGGTTAGGGTTAGGTCCCTGCAAAGGGTCCCCACTGACCTGGCAAGGAACATCCATTCGGCCTCTACAGCCCCATCAAGAGGGGACGGGGGTGGATCTGTAATTCCTGCCTTCCCTTGGGTCAGTGGCGTAGTTAATATCACCCCCACCCCATCCTCATGCTCTGATGAGGATTAAGGTCCTGACGACCAACGGGCGACCCTCCTCCTCGAGGAGGGAAGCCCTACTACAAGCTCTCTTTGATGCCGAGATACGAACTCTTCGAGTAATAACCACCAACGACCAATTCGTCATCATCTGTCAAGATGAATCCAACGCAGAGGCCGTATTCACCCCCGAAACCACGACCATGCTAAAAAACAAAGGTTTCGAACCTCAAATGCCTCCGGAATTAAAGGCCAAACTGACATTGGTCCTTAAGCAACTAGACAGAGAGCTTGTGAAAGAAAACCCAGAGGAGATAAAGGAAGAAATTGAGAGAAATCTTCCTGGATCGAAGATAGGGGACATCTTCATCATGAAGAACCGCTATCTGATGAAAATTCAATTCTCGGACCACCAAACAGCGGCTAAAGTACAAGAAAAGGGTCTGTACCTCTTCAATATATTCATCAGCCCAAAACAAATTGAACCAGAAAGATTCACGAACATAGTGCAATGCATGCACTGCTACAGGTATGGCCACTACAAAACCAACTGCCCCGACAAGGAAAAAAGGCTGAAACTGTGCTCAGAATGCGGATCCAACACCCACAACTACCGAGACTACAAATCTGACGTCAAAAGATGCCTCAATTGTGGGGAAGGCCATCGCACCCTAGCAAACTCCTGCCCTCTCAGAAAGGAGGCTATCAAAAAAACAAGAGAGGAAAAAACAAAGAAAGAAGAAAGAAATCCCCATTAAAAGGGTAGCTGAACAGACAGCAAAGCAAACCATCGAAGCTACGCAGAATGCCTGGTTCAAACCCCTAATGAAGGAAATTAAGGACAAAGAGAAAGAGAGGAAAGAACCACAGGTAATACTCCAACTACCTGATGACCTGTCTGTGGGCATAATGACTGCCTTGATTCATGCCCACCTCCAAAACATCATGGAGCCAGGTCTCGGATTCAGACACCATGCCAAAAAGGTTTTAAAAAAGAATAATTTACCTGATCTTGACCTTGGTAACGGAGACTCCTGGGGGATCTTCAAAGTTATCCCACCAAAAACAAACACTACATCAGAAACCACTCTCACACAATCCACCATCTCACCACATCCCCCACGACCAGATCTCGGCCCACAGGACGAGCCAGAGACCGAACTCTTCACCACACCACAAAGGAAACCAACATCAACACCCACACCCACGCCAGCACCTACGCCAACACAATCACCTGTTCGACCATGCACCACAGCAACCCAAACCACAGACAACACAATCAGTCAAACCAAAAACAACACACAGACGACCTTACAGACTCCGAGGTCGATGATCAGTCCCTTCGCCATAGGGACGGTTACGACCTCAATCCAAAAACATACGGCATCCGCCTCTTTGCGGCGAAGCACTCACGCTACAAACACCTAAACAGACTACAACTGGCACACGAAATCACACGCGGCACAATTAAATGGATCTACACAAACAACTCATACCAAACACGCATTCACGAACAGAAGATCACACAACACCTACACGAAGGCAACATGTTCATCCAGCCGAACATGATTGAAAAGGTAAAACAACAAAACATCCAAGTAACACCATGGCTGCACCACACAACAACACATTACACTCCAGACTCACCATCATTCAACATAATGTAATAGCATGGACATACAGACGAAGACAAGAACTCTGCAATCACTACAGACGACACGACCCAGACATCATACTCATCAACTCCCATTCACTCAAACATCCACAAACAGTAAAAATATTCAACTACACTACATACACATCCAACAAAACAAACGAAGGCAGCGACGGCGTAGCCATCGCAGTCAAACAACACATTAAACACAAAATACTCGACACCTTCACCTCAGAACTCATGGCCATAGAAATAGACACACATCATGGACCCATCATCATCGCCACCACCTACATCCCTCCACGCAGACCCTACATAGATCAACCTGACATTTATCAGCTCCTGCGACACAGAAAACCAACATACATAATGGGAGATTTTAACGCACATCACAGACTTTTCGGATACACAGACACAAACGCCGTCGGAAGAGGCCTCGCCTCACTCATCTCCGACGGCAGACTCACCCACCTCGGCCCACACGCACCCACATTCATACGTGACAACAGCTCCACCACACCAGACATAGTTCTCGCCAACACACAAGCAAACCTGAACCACCACATCACCACGGACGATGTCACATCCAGTGATCACCTCTCCGTGATACTCACACTCTCTACAAACCCCATCATGGTACCTACACCTCCCCGAGAGATCCTCAAACATGCAAACTGGAAAGGGTTCAAACAAGCACTCGAACACACACACACTCCTGATCTCGAGGGGCAACCCACACACAATAGACCACCACCTTAATCAATGGTACGCAGACATACAGACCGCCCGCGAGGCAAACATTCCCAAAACAACATTCAAAACACTCGTACACTACAAAGAAACACATCGTCTAAACACACTGAAAATACAATACAGACACCTTCGGGACCTTGCTGAAACACAGGGATGGAACACCGAATTACGCTCACGATACAGAGAAATTCAAAGACAACTGACCAACGAAACAAAATACATGAGTAACCAACACTGGGAAACACTCACACGAGAACTATGCAACAACATAGAAGATCCTAAAGTCTTCTGGCTGAAGTACAGACGACTCTTAGGATCGAACAGACAGACTATCACATACATACACAACACCAATAGACAAAAGATATAGACAAAAGATAGACACAGCAGAGGGGGTGGAAGCTGTCCACAGGGAGTTCTGGCAACAGAACTTCCAAATCTCCCCTGCTGAAAACACGACATTCGACCCAGACACAGAAACCGAGGTTACACAAACACTACAACAGCTGCAACACTTGATTCTCCCATCACAAACAATATCACTCAACACACTCTCACCAGACGACCCTCTCTCACGCCCCATCACACCAGAAGACATGAGACACGCTCACACACGAACAAACAACACAACACCAGGAGCCAGCAACATCAACAAACTCATCATGCAACATCTCCCACCCATCATGCTCGCCAGACTTCGCCACATTTTCAACGCTGCCCTGGCAACGGGATGCTTTCCCTCCCGTTTCAAGAGAGCCACGCTCGTCTTAATACCCAAGCCGGGGAAGCCACCTCACGAGGTGACCAGCTTCAGGCCGATCTCCTTGTTGGAGGTCCCCGGGAAGTTGCTAGAGAGGCTAATCACACACAGACTGAAAACACACCTTGAAAACAACAACATACACAACACTAGGCAACACGGCTTTCGCCCACACAGAGGGACTGGGGGTGCAATCGCCCTCGCGTACGAGGAGATTGCTCTCAGTCTCGCAAACAAGCACCAAACCAACATTATACTACGAGACGTCACCAAGGCCTTCGATAAGGTCTGGCATGACGGTCTCAAATACAAAATAACACAGCTTCACTTGCCTCCACATCTCACACGCCTCTTATGCAACTTCCTGGACGACAGATCGGCCAACATCCGGCTTGGGTCTTATCTCGGGCCCCCCATCCACCTCAGAAGTGGAGTTCCACAGGGCAGCGTCTCTCGCCAACCCTCTACACACACGCCTCATTACCACCCCCAGCACCCTACAGCAACTACACAGCATACGCAGACGACATAACACAAATCATCTCACACCCCTCCAAATCCAAAAACATCATGAAAGCAGCCACACAAACAGCCATCAACACCTACGAAAACAAATGGAAGATACAAACACAAACAAATTCACCATCATACCACTGGCTCGCTACAACCCACCCCCAATCACAATAAACAACAGAGATATACCCTACGCAAACAAAGGAAACATGTTAGGCCTACACTTCAGCAAACACGGTATCTCCAAACACGCACAACACAGAATAAGCCAAGAATAACCCGAAAATACTGGCCATATTACACGTCTTATCGCTGCAAAATACAACGCCAAAAGATTCGCAACCATAGTCCCCATCATGTTACAAAAAAACGGCTTCCCCAGCATTGTCGTCCCTGAGGAGATCTTCGAAGACGACAACCTGTACATTCCTGAATACGCACAAAACACAAACTATGGACAATGAGGGTGACAATCACTCACCCAGAGCCTCACTGTTCCACAACACACAGACACCCTGTTTTGCAACCACAACCCCAACGCAAACGAGAAAAAACCGTATACAAGCACCGCGATACACAAGGAACACGGAACAGAAACGCAAACAAACCTCACCACTAAACACGCACAATAAGAAAGACAAGAAGGCTTCCCCGATCCCTCAGCCTCGTCGTCGGGAGATGGATGACACCATCCTCGACGACGACAGTAGCGGCTCCGAGATCGACGTCGAAGTCGTTCCCGAAGCCGAGGACGAGCTCCATGCCCCTGTGGGCGGAGCCACTGCCATGCTCCCCTGTAAGGGGCCTTTGGGGCAGCGCGGAAGTGTCGGGAATTGGTCCGCCGATTCCCAGGAATTCCGCGCTGCGTCCTGCTCGCAGGACTCTCTTCCTGACCTCGAGGAACCGACGGTCGATGCTCGACACGGAACGCTATAGGGATCAGGTTACACCACGCAAGGTAAACCCAGGTCGAATGGGTCTACCCTGAGTGGCATGTTAACGATCGTACAAGCAAATGTAAGGTCTTTTTTCCCAATACGTAATCTCTTTTACGACTTTCTAGATCAAGAACGCCCAGATGTTGTCCTAACTGAATTCTACAGCATCACGAATGGCTATAGAATTCGGCCACGGTTACACATCCAGCAAACAGGAGACGGTGCTCTACTCACACATGAGTGGGATTCCGAGTATTCGACTGATACATAATCACATGCACTATCGATTAACGATGACTGTACTGAAGATGATTATCACCTATATATATTAATTAACACTATATCAATCTTAACAAATCACTAATAGATAAGATATTAAGGACACTAGTATGAACAGTGAAATAGATCACCCCACAGAGGATCCCATATCACATTCATATAACGATATATATGCTCTACTAGTGCGCTTGAATGATCGAACTTCCACATTCAACGACATCTAGTGACTATTTCGTTTTGCAAGGATACAGCATAACTATAGCATCAGTATCTGTATTAGTGACTGTAACACTCCAATCTCACTACTTTTAACTTGGCAGTGCGCTGTTTGACCTAGCACACGAACAGCGACTTAAGTATACCCATCACTCCAGCCATACATCAACTGAACCAATCTCTCATGTCCACCACAATAGAGACGCGAGGTGCGATTTCAGCCCCATCCTTTCCTTCTTTTGGCATACACAATGAGCGGCTACACGCTATTACGCCCAGATAGGCGTAGCGAGAGGAGCAGAGCACAAACTGATATAACACCCATCCACAAAAAAACGAGAAACAAATTTATAAAAAAAAAAAACAAAAAAAAAAAAATATTATATACAGCCGCTGATCTACCAACACCCTACGAACCAATAAAGAGGAAGAAGCGAAGCGCAACGAATCAATCACCTGGCCCACGGAGCGGAGGTGGCCCCACACGACACTGCGGCCCACACCTCCGGATCGCTCTCAACACCACCCCAAGATATCCACTCCACACGGGTCGACCAGAGCTTCGGGCCATCTCAACCGTCCTACCGTATTCCCACATTCCCCCTCCACCCACCACATCCCCGCCACCAGAAAGACCACGTCTTCCGCGTACACCGCAACAACACTCACAAACCAAGACTTGGGGCACTACGCGATCCACACTCCATTATGAAATTCACCTTCCAGTTTACTCCTTGCATGGGCTTACATTCCCCACACCAACGACAACACATGTCTTAAACACAAGGGCCGACTCATTTGAGAGACGACAGTTCATCTAAACTCTACCACCAATCGTATGCACCCTGCCTGCGACGGCTACCATGCCTTCCCAGCGGAATCACTAGGACCACGAATCCAGCTCCTCTTCTCAACCCTTGCACGCACACAGCGCGTATCCCTCCTCAGACAACTGGTCTTTCCGTCTCGTCTTCACCGCCACTTCACAGGTTCCAATCACTGTTCCGGATGGGGACTTCTCTATCTCCCGAACCGTCATCGCTGTGACTTGACTCCGACGCCCACCTCATTGGCATACATTTGGTTCCATGTAAGTCTACCAGGTTCGCATCCACGAGATTCTGGCGACCCATTCGTCACCCTCCAGTAGCATTCCACCCCTTCTCCGCACCCTCACTCATATCACGTACTGTTTTCCACTCCGTGGCATATACATTATGTTTTGCACGACACCCCTGCCCCAGTCTCTACCCTCACCCTCTCATCCCTGTCCCTCACATTCAGGATTACGCCACCCTCCGAAGTCCTGAGCCCGGTACAGCACCCCTTAACTCCGTCTGGCACTGGCTGAACGCCACCTGCACTTCGTCCCATCTCGTGTGAGGGTCACTATCATGCAGGACTCACGTCAAGCTCACCCCCCCATCCTAGCCTCTGCTGCTGACGACCTTTATGCACCGTGATCCTGTGCCGCACGTGTCATTGGAGTACCTGGTTCCTGCTCCAATCGCAACCGAAGTCCATCCTTGCAGCGCTCCTCAAGTATGTTTACTTCTCTCACATACTCTGTTTTACAGACGCTTTTGTGTTCGTTCTGGTGAACTGCGATGCCGCCACACTGTGCCCTTTTTAGCCAGGTTTGGCCATACCCGCAGGACCATCATCCTGGCACTCCTCTCACTTACCTCCCGAGCCCTTACATACCTGAACAGGACACCTGGCAGCTCTGAGGCACTCCACCTATACTCATGGAGACTCACGCTTCACCCTCATTGGCTCGCCACCATACGTAGGCGAGGCTTGCTCACATACATCCCCGCCAGCCCCACCTCGGCCTCATACCTAACTATATTGTCTACTCAGCCACCTACTTGGTCTTGCCCCCCGGCTCTACTACACCTACCACCGCCCGCTGTTTAACATCCAGCGACACCTTCCGGTCACTTACTCTTCCACCTCTCATACCACAACCCTGGATCTTAAATGCAACGGGAAGTATTTACAACCACTTGAAACACACCACAGTAACTGATAATTGAGGGCAACCTAACAAACACAAGAACAAATACCTTGAACCAGTGGTATGCAGACATTACAAGACAAACAATACCCAAAAAAACATATAAAAGTATCACTCATTACAGAGAAACACATCGTCTTAGATTGCCTAAAATAACATACAAGCACTTACACAAGCACTCACTAATGTGGGGCTGGGACACACAACTATGCACACGATACACAGAACTCCAGACGCAAATAACTCACAGGATTAGATTAATCAAAACACGAAAGACCCCAAGACATTTTGGAGCTCCTTCAACAGGCTCATGGGGTCGAACAAACAACATTCATATACAATGCACATCGACAGAAGGTGGACTCGGAGGAGGTTCTCCATAGGGAATTCTAGCAACAGAATTTCCAGATCTCCCCTGCCGAGAACGCCTGCTTTGATAATACCACAGAAACCAAGGTAACACACTACCTACAACATAGAAACACAATTCTCTTAGAAAACACCATCAGACTAAACAGTCTCACAAAGGATAGTCCTCTCTCTACACCTTTCAACCCAGAAGAAATAATTAACACAATAAAAAGCATGAAAAACACAACACCAGGTGCAAGCAACAAACAAAATCATCGAACATCTGCCACCCACAATGATCTGTAGGCTACACCACAATTTTCAATGCAGCACTGGCTTCAGGATATTTCCCCGACAAGTTTAAACACGCAACTATCACCTACATTGCAAAGTCGGGGAAGTCGCAATGAAGGTGGAGAGCTACTGCCCCATCTCATTGCTGGAAGTTCCCATCGGCGTTTCTCTC
>NW_020870085.1:570830-590830 GCF_003789085.1 Penaeus vannamei | reverse complement strand
CCTTTCATATATAAAATTAATCGTCACAGCAAAATTGTCAAAGAGTAATATATGTATTTTTATTATCATTTATTAATCACAAGACAATAGCAAGTATATTTTGTATCGAAACAAATATATTGCGTTCGTCTTTGCGGCATAACATGACAATCAATCACCCAGTACATGAAAAAAAAAACAACAACAACACTTGTACGTAATAAGCTATGTGTAATAATCGATAAATAACAAAGAGATATAACGATTAAAAATTATACAAATATATATCTATATAATATGAAAAAAAACATATATAAAATATAACAATAAATAATAATAATAATATTATTAACTATGATACAATAATACAGTAATTTATAACATGTACTAACCTTAAAAATTAAGTCCTTCCAGTGTTTCCTTCGAAATTCAAAAAATCGTTCGTGAAATGCGTTGTTTTAATTCCTTGATGTATTTTCATTTTGCCGTCACTGTGTCATAACAAACACACCAAAAGAGCCTAATTCAAGTTATTCACAATACACACACAAAAATAATGCAAACAGTCTGTATCAGAAGCACTGTACAGCAGGATATGTTGACGCGACGACAGTTGGAATGCAAATGGAGGACTAGAGCTCCGCGAGAGGTAACACAAACAGTGAGAAGGATTTAGGGTGGTGGTGATTAACAGACTGTTTATCGTCATTGATTTTGCTGAAGAAATATATAAGATTTTATAATTGGCGCAAGTTTTAGTTATTTTTGGAGTAATTGAAAGATGAAATGTGAGGCAAAGGAAGAAGAGGAGCATGTCGAGATAAATAGAGGGATGAAAAAAGGATAAAAAAGAGAGAAGGGGGAATTAGCAAGAGCAGCGAGAGAGGATGGGGAGGGGAAGGGGGGGGGGGTCCGATTTTGTTATGTCAACATAACAAGACCTCACACTTTCGGTGTGCTGCTAACCTAACCTAATCCTATTTAGAGTAATAAATGCACCTACTATACGTAAACAATCGTAATCATCACACACCGTGTATAAAATACCATAGAATATGTCTATAAACAAGCAAAACAATACAAATATAGCTGAACATACATATAGAAGAGGAGAGGGAGGGAGGGAGGGGAGGGGAGGAGAGGAGAGGAGAGAGAGGAGAGGAGAGGAGAGGAGAGGAGAGGAGAGGAGAGGAGAGGAGAGGAGAGGAGAGGAGAGGAGAGGAGAGGAGAGGAGAGCAAATATTATTGATAACATAAAATACATGTACTAACCTTCACAAAGATGTCCGTCCCCTCGTTCGAAAATTTTGATACTCGTCCGTCCAGTGAAAATGACCGTTACAAAGGTTTTAAATCATCGCAGAGACACTACACACGAAAAATTTCCGCGGCGACATCGAGAATGTAAATGAATAACGCAAGCACTGGAAAGGATTTAGGGTGGGGTTGTGGGTGTGGGGTGGTGTGGTGTGGGTAGTGGTGGTGGTGGTGGTGGTGGTGGTGGTGGTGGTGGTGGTGGTGGTGGTGGTGGTGGTGGTGGTGGTGGTGGTGGTGTGGTGTGGTGGGGGTGGTGGTGTGGTGGTGGTGTGGTGTGGGGTGATGAGTGAGGGTTGAGTGTGTGTTGGTTTTGGCACGACATCCACTTTTCATATTTTCTGTACCTCAAGCTAACCCAACATATCCTCCTTACTACTTTTGAATAACAAGGAAATGGAAGGCAACGTGCATGATGAGATAAAGGGGAGAGAACCAAATGGATAAAAAGGAGAGAAAAGTGAATAGGCATGAGCAGCGAGAGATAACGGGTGGGGAGGAGAAGCGACAATGTTTGCTATGTCAACATAACATGACCTCACACGTGTCGTGTGCATTCATACAGCGAAGTAACAGCTTCTCTTACCACACTTACTTAAAATGAAGAATCATAATGATCACAAAACCTTTATAACTTAAATAGATTTACATATGTATTTGTGCACCAAAACAAATATATCACTCTGTATGATTATCTATGCGTGTTGGTGCACGCAGACACAGACGCACACAGTCACAGTCACAGTCACAGTCACAGTCACAGTCACTACTACTTACTTACTCACTCACTCACTCACTCACTCACTCACTCACTCACACTCATATGTGTGTGTGTGTGTGTGTGTGTGTGTGTGTGTGTGTGTGTGTGTGTGTGTGTGTGTGTGTGTGTGTGTGTGTGTATGTATGTATGTATGTATGTATGTATATAGAAATAAAAAATAATAATATATATTCATATGCATACATACATATTATATACATTATGATTTTGATTGATAGGTATATAGATATATGTATATATTTATATAAATATAAAAATACAAAATATATATATGTCAACATACATATAAATATGTATATAAATAAAAATAATAATATACATAATGATATAATGTATATATATTATATATATATATATATTTATCTATATTTATATATAGATATAGATATATATGATATATTTATTTTATGGATATAATAAAATGAAAAAGAAAAGAAAAGAAAAAAAAAAGTTGAATGAGAGAAGAAGAGACAATGAGGTAATGTATGTTAATAATATATAAAAAAAAAAAAAAAAAAAAAAAAAAAAAAAAAATTGAAAAATAAACTGTTGTGTGTAAACATGACATATATTATGATTTAACAAATCTGAACAAAGATACATACAAATTAAAAATATTGAAAATCATACAATCAAAGTTCTAATGAAGATAAATAGAAAAAAATAGAAAATAAACATACCTCATAGGCCAAGCTTCATGATAATGATCTGGAAGAATAGAAATATAACATGAAAATCAGTTAAAATGAGCAAATATATACTGATTGGAATAAATGCAAAAATACAATCAAAGTCATATCACAACCACAATGCCTATGAAATATATATTTGTACAATCTGCAACAAATGACACTATATGCACGCTGGGCAAAGGAAATATTGTGAGAAACAACATGTGGAAATATATACAAATAATAAATATATTTGACAAATAAACCAAAAAATATATTGTATGAAAAGGTCATGCGGAGAAATATAGCACACAAGCCACCCACCCACCCACCCACATATTGCTTGCAAATGGATGAATATGTTCAAAAATGATATAGAATAGATGTTAAAGCTCATATAATTGACAGTAATTTTGCTCATGTTGATATGTTAATGACTTAATGGTTTAAAAAATGATAAGACAAAATATATAATATGAACAACCTAAATGCTGTAAATTTATAATAATGATATAACTTATATATAAGTGTATTTATTGAGTATAAATAATAATAATATGAATAAAAAAATTGTACAATTAAATAAAATAAAGAAATGTGCAGAAATAATATAGAATACAAGTAATATAAATATTTGTTTTATACCTATCAAATTATTGTAACTGGAACATAAGAATGTAAAATATACATATGCAAAATAAAAAAATAAAAAAGGATATATATAAAAGCAAAGAAAAGAAAAGAAAAGAAAAGGAAATAAAAATCCGTCATACCAAATGATAAAGAAACAGTAACATTATATGGTTAATAGAAATAATGATAATATAAACATCACATAGATAAAAGAATGTGCAATACTAATAGAGAAAATAATATAGATACAAATACAATAATAAGAAAATAAATAAGTACTAATAATATAAATAATACAAATGAGAAGCAAAAAACATTATAATTGTAATAAAAAAAAATAAAAATGGAAAATATTGTAAAAATAATAAAATAAATATATAGATATATACAAATAAATAAAATAAAAGATTAAAACAATGCAAAAAGATATATACATATTCCCTTTAGATACAGGTGCATTAAAAGATGACATATCAAAAATCCATATATATATATATATAAATACAAATTTAGAATGTGAATATTGATAACATAAATAATAAAATATCTTAATCTATATGATAAACTATAATATGAATAAAATTTGTAAGAGTTCTGACAAATAAATATAATGATTGTGATTAATGTTGTTGAGAAAATAAAGAAATAATAATAATTGCAAATATGTGACCCAACTAACATGATGATAATGTATAATATTGCTAAAATGTAATGTTATATATATAATTATTAATATAAGTGATATACATGAAACAATAAGATAGAAATGTATGACAATTTCACACACCCATACACACCCACACACAGACACCCACATGAACCCACACCCAAACCCACATATACATCCATGTATGTATGTATCTATGTATAAGTATACATATGTTTATGTATATGTATGTACGTATAAATGTATATGTATAGAAAACAAAATAAATATGGGAAAAAAGAAAAGACAAGAAAAGAAAGAAAAAAGGAAATAAATTAAACATGTATATACAATAATTAATTAATGTATTTTTTCATAAAGATGTGTATGTGTGCATAGATACACAATATATATATATGTATATGAAATATAAAATTATATATATGTATATATATATATATATATATATATATATATATATATATATATATATATATATATAAAATAAAAAATATAAAATAATAACATGTACTATACTTATGTACATGCACGCACACATATGTATGTATGTATGTATGTGTGTGTGTGTGTGTGTGTGTGTGTGTGTGTGTGTGTGTGTGTGTGTGTGTGTGTGTGTGTGTGTGTGTGTGTGTGTATCTATCTGTCTTTACTTGTGTATGCATACCCATGTGCTATAAATCCTATAATCAATATCATATTACATTTTTAATATCTATATATATATATATATATATATTTTGATTTCATGCATAATTGTGTAATATTTCCTATCATCAATATCATATTTTTAAAGATATATATGAATGTGTTAGATTGCATAAATGATTTCTGGATAACATAACAAGATAACACTGATAATTCCAGTGATATATATACTATTTTATTGGATACAGAGTTCATAGTCCACTACTGTATCATGATCCCTTTAGTTATACCAAATATGTGGGTGAGACACCAAGGCACCTTGTATTTACCCAAAAATAATGTGATAAGCATTACATATCAGTATCTGAATGTTATGAAATCAATGAGTATCAACATATTGATGCAGAGTTCAATAGTTATTTAAAAAAAATTTCCCAAAATACAATACATGAAAAAAATTAACTTATAAACAAAATTGCGGTTGTAATAATTGATAAAGACATGTACAACAGGCATTTAATAATAATAAAATCAAACATAAATGCAACACCAATAATATTTTCAACAATATTTACTTCCAAACAAACATTCTTAAAATGTAATGAATATGAGCATCTTCCTCATGAACGATCCAACCTATTATAAGGCAGGACCTTTCCTTCATGCAACATGTTTAATATGTGATTATTTGTGTGAATATCGATTGCAGAAATTGTTATTTGGTATGATAAGCTAGTATTGAGACTTGTTCATTGACACGTGTTTAGTCTACCTTTGCCTACAGTTTGTTTCAACATATTTGTATTGTACGGACTGTAAAACAATGATTACTCGTGATACTTTGAGATATTTTCTGTCAAAAAAAAAGCGTTGCCAAAAAGACCGGAATACCAGTTGGTAGTTAGCTGTTGTTTATACAGCGAATAAGGCCTATATTTGTGTGTCTCAGTGTTTATACAGCGAATAAGGCCTATATTTGTGTGTATCAGTACGCATAGAGTCCATTTCTGTGTGACACAGTCCAAGGCTCGGCCGTGTAGGTCTCCCCGAGGCAAGAGCAAAGTAAAGTAACATGAAATGAAATGGATTGGATTTGATTTGTTTCGTTTTGTCTTGTTTTTTGATTTGACTCTGTCTTTTAATTTGGTTTGTTGTTGTTTGTTGTGTTTTTGGTTGTTGGGTCCCCCTCCCCTCCCCCCCTGTTTGTTGTTATTGGTGTTGGTGTATGTTTCTTGTTCCTTGGATGTTTTGTTGTTGTTTTCGTGTGTGTGTGCCTACATGTAACTGTGTTTGTTTCTTTGTCTGTGTTTGTGCCGGTCGTGTAATCAATCCTACAGACTGATAGCTGGTTATTTGGTAAGTTACAGACTGACTACATTTTTGTTGTGTTTGTTGTTTGGTCCTTGTGTATGATTATGCTGTGGTGTGGTGTGGTCTGCTCTGCTCTGCTGTGTTCATGCTTGATACAAGTAGTTGTTTGTTTTGTCTTTGTCTTTGGTTTGTGTTGAGATGTGTATTGACTTTGAATTTGTTAATGGTGATTGATTATATGATTGAGTGTGAATGAATGTTTTGAATGTGTTTGTTTGTGACAAGCTCTGATATTCTTTTCAATTATATTCCATAAACGTTTATGACTGACCTACTCACAATACTTCAGTTATTCATAATTGTTGTTGCTTTTGTGTGACTTCGTTCATGCATATATGTATAACTAACTAACAAACATACTATTAATTTAAAGCAAACAAACATGTGCATCCCCAATATGATGGT
Source organism: Penaeus vannamei (assembly GCF_003789085.1). Lineage (NCBI taxonomy): Eukaryota > Metazoa > Arthropoda > Malacostraca > Decapoda > Penaeidae > Penaeus > Penaeus vannamei. The sequence continues at coordinate 584,364 of NW_020870085.1, read as the reverse complement.
CACTTCATCTGCAACATTGACGCTACTATTGATTCTTCAATATTGTTTGTCAAGCTATCCTTGTAGTTAATTAGTAATTAACACAAATCCACCACCCTCGTACACACACAAAAAACTATATAACGGTCAATAAATGTATACAAACAACCAACATCTATATATCCGAGTCGTGTCAGCCAAAAATTATTGATATGACTTGAATAATAGACACCCACTCATAAATAACCGTCAACATAAGAGTGTGTGTGTTTTGTTTTAAAATAGTCACCCCTTACAACATGGATCTATTTCACTCTCTGATACCCAAACAAGTTGCCATAACCTATCATTGCATTGATTCTATCCATGTATGAATGTATGGTAAACTCTGTCATTTCTTCTTTGTAGTTAATGATTTTTGCCCAGAAACATGCTCCCTCTAACGACGACAAGCCCAAAAGCTAACTAAATAAATCAAACACTTAAAAAATAAAAGCAAGAGCCAAACAGTCAGTCAACGATGATATCTCTGTAATAATTTTAGGACCTAAGATAGGTCCAAGGTTTTTGGTGGTAATGGTTGTCCTTTGGTGGTTGACGTTTTCGATCTTGTTGAAAACGTTTAACCTCCGAAACCGTACAGGGTGCGTCCCTGGCGCTTGAGAGCGTAGACGACGTCCATGGCGGTGACGGTCTTCCTCTTGGCGTGCTCGGTGTATGTGACGGCGTCACGGATCACGTTCTCGAGGAATACCTTGAGGACACCACGGTTTCTTCGTAGATGAGACCAGAGATACGCTTGACACCTCCACGACGGGCAAGACGACGGATGGCAGGCTTGGTGATACCCTGGATGTTATCACGCAACACCTTGCGATGACGCTTGGCGCCCCCTTTCCGAGACCCTTTCCGCCCTTTCCACGTCCAGTCATGGTAGCGACTTGTCTTGCTGCGAGTAAACGAGAAGATGATCCGCCTTTTTTTTTTTTTTTTTTTTTTTTTTTTTTTTTTTTTTTTTTTTTTTTTTTTTTTTTTTTTTTTTTTTTTTTTTTTTTTTTTTAGATTTGTCAGGCATTTACTCTGACACGGGTTAAGCCCTAGGCTACCCATAAGTGATTTATTTTTAAAAAGCTACAAAAAACCTTGATTTCATTAGTAAATATACAAAGATTTGATTATTGATTTACAGAGTTACAAAAACCTTGATTTTCATTAGTAAATATACAAAGATTTGATTATTGATTTACAGTGTTACAAAAACCTTGATTTTCATTTGTAAATATACAAAGATTTGATTTATTGATTTAAAGTGTTACAAAAAACCTTGATTTTCATTTGTAAATATACAAAATTTGATTTATTGATTTAAAGTGTTACAAAATTTCTTCATTGTCATTTGTAAATAAACAAAGATTTGATTTATTGATTTAAAGTGTTAAAACAAACCTTGACTGTCATATGTAAATAAACAAAGATTGGTTTATAAATTCATCTTGGTGGTGGAAAGATGAATAAGTCTTGAGGTGTATTCTCTAAGAGTCTTTTGGCGAACTCTTGTGCTGATGAGGTTGCAAGGGCGATGTCATCTAGTTGTGTAAGTTGGAACTCAGCTGGTCGAATGTGTTCAATTATTTTGCAGCTTAGAAGGTAGTGTAATAGAGGTTCGGTGGTCTCTTGTTGACAGTAGGTGCATTCTCTGAGAACTCTCTCTGCAATCTCCCAGTTACATTTGTATCCTAAACGAAGGCGGTGAATTATGACAACTTGTTCACGAGGCATGGTGTTGGTGATGTGGTTCACTCTGTCTTATACCATGATGCAGAATAAGACCCTTTATTGACGCATGCTAAATGTTGATTGATGATTTCTCGCTGAAAATTTTGTCTTATTGTCTTCTTAATTTGGCTGGAGCTGGGTGGGATGTGAAAGTTGATATATTGGAATAGTGTCGCTTCCGAGGCCGCTCTGTCTGCAATTTCATTCCCTATTATTCCAATGTGACTAGGTATCCAATTTAAAATTACTTGTGATCCTTTCTTATGAAGAACTTGGATCTTATAGAGGAGAGTGGTCATGAGCATTATATTTTCATCAGGAGACTTGTAGAGGGCTTGAATTGCTGAGAGAGAGTCCGTATAAATATTTATCTCTTTGTGATTGGTGGAGATTGCTAGGGTGAGAGCTTTGTCTATTGCAAATAGTTCAGTCTGGAGAGTTGAACAATAATCCGAAAGTCTCCAACTAGATGTTTGAAAAGTGCAGTGAATTGATGCTCCAGAGTGACCTGATATCTGATTAACAGAACCATCTGTAAAAATAGCTAATTGGTCTTTCGCTGCTTTACTGTTAACTTGGATTGCAATCTTGTTTAATATTTCCTGGCTGCAGTTAACTTTCTTCTTAGGAAGTCTCAGTATATTTGTTCGCAGGATTAATGGATTCCATGGAGGCTCTGCTTTGAAAAGTGGATGTCTTTGTGTTGGAGTCCTGTGTACTAGTTGATGGCTTATACCAGACGCCTTAATTGCTAAGACCACTTGAAAATGCCACCCTGTACTGAGAATTGTGTCAATCGGTCTGGTTAATAAGGTTTGGATCCTTTGTTTGAAGGGGAGAGGCTTGGTGGAGGAGAGACTTTTGGCCATGTAGGATGAGGTGATTTGAAGTGTTCGGAGTCTGAGGGAACAAAGATTAGTCTCAATTCTAAGGTTTTCAAGCCTTGTCCAGCGAGGAGCACCTAGAATTATCCTCATAGCTTCGTTTTGTATTTTTTCAAGTTTTATTAGGAGATCAGATGACAGGGTTAAAAGTGAGAGAGCGGAGAAATCTATTATTGATCTGATGGCTTGAGTATAGAAAGTGCGTAGAATTTTGTATCCTGCTCCTATTCTGGTGGATGTTAATTTTCTCATTGCTAGAATTCTGGATTGTATTCTTTGCTTGAGGTAGTCCAACTGATCTTTTTCATGATTTCTTTCTGAGAAAAAGTGTCCTAGGCATTTAGCTTTCTCTACCCAGTCAATGTTTTGGCCTTGGATTGTAAGTAGATGAAAGGGTCTAGATGGACCGATGTTTAATCCTGATTTGGACGGGTTAATTTTTAGTCCAAGGGAAGTACAGGCTTGGGTTATTAGATCTAAAGCGTGTTGAGCGTGTAGTAGTTGATGTGGACCTGTGGTTATCAATTGCAGGTCATCTGCATAGCTCAGTAAGGTGGTGTTGTTTCGGAAAGGAAGGTTGACAAGTTTTTCAATCAGTAGATTAAATAAAGTTGGACTGAGGATGCCTCCCTGAGGTGTACCTTTTTCAAAAATAAGGGTATTTGATAGGTGTCCTTGGAATATCACTGTAGCTTTTCTTTGTGTAAAATAGTCTGTAATCCAGGCCAGAAGATGTCCTTTCACTCCTTTTTCCGCTAGAATTGTTGAAATTATTATAGGGTCCGCAAGCTCAAAGGCTTTTTCCAGGTCAAGGAAAACTAAAGTGGCCTTGCCTTGATCCAGCATTGATCTTAAAGTAGCAATATTGTCTGAGGTACCAGTATTCTTTTTGAAGGCAAAAAGGTTATGGTGAAGATCTGGGAGTTTATACAGCATTCTTTTTAGAATGATTCTTTCAAGGGTTTTACCCAAGCAGCTAAGTAGTGAAATTGGTCTGAAAGACTTGGGATCGTTGTTTTTTGGTATGGGTTTTATTATGGCACTTTTCCAGGCAGACGGTACTTTTTTCTTTTTATAAGATTTATTGTATAGATGAAGTAAGAAATCCATTCCTTTGGGTCCTAAGTGCTTCATCATGCCATATATGATTTTATCATCCCCTGGAGCTGAGATTTTGTGTATATTAATGGCTTTATTGATTTCTGCCATGGTAATAGGATGGTCAGTATCATCTGAATCTTCGATTGCGTTTTCTATTATGTGCAGTTGTAGTGGTCTGTTTATTGCCAAGGCTTCCACAGTATTTTGGTCTAAGTTACTGGAAGACGATCTGGTAGCAAACTGATTTATTAGTTTGTTGGCTTCACCTTGAGGATCAGGATGTGCCGGGATTCGATTAGTTCTATAGCAGCCAGTGGCTTTGCGGAGATGGCTCCAAATATCTTTAATCTTTGTGTGGGAATTTAAAGTTTCGCACCAGGCAAGCCATTTTTCAGTTCGTATATCCCATAGCTCTTTTTTACGTGTCTTAAGGTGTCTCGATACAAGTCGAGATTACCCTTGGAGGGGAACTTTGATAAGTTTTTCTTAGTTATATTCACTCTGTGATGTAGTTCAGCGACTCTGTTACTGTAATACCAGTGATCCTGGTGCTCTTTGGAAAAGGGTTTACATAATGGTATCGCGGAGTTGGCAGCTTCTGTGATTGCTGTTTTGAAGTCTTCTTCTAGTTTATCAAGAGTTTTGTCACCAATTTGATAGGAAGAAGCCCATATTTCAATGAGTTTTTGGAATCTACCCCAGTTTGCTTTGTGCGTATTCCATTTTGGTTGGTAAGGTGGGGAGTTCATCCTAGGTATTTCTATAGTAATGATTAAGGCTGAATGGTCGCTGTTTAGGTGCTCGTGAAAGGAGGAGTTTGCATTAGAAGCTAGATAATCATTAGTGAAGGTTAAATCTAGGACTCCTCCTCTATGTGGGTAGCCTTAGTCTTATTTAGAATTTGTATATGGAGGCTATTGGAGAGATGATGTTCTATATGTATTCCTGGAGGATCTTTCAGAAGTGGTCGATAGGATGTTGGGTCATTGAAAAGAGGATGGTGAGCATTAAAATCTCCTCCAAGGAGGATGGGACTATTTTCTGCTATACTGAAAAGTTCATCTAATTCCAGAATACAATTGTTTCTAGGGGACGGTAGCAATTGTAAATATCTATGATTTCTTCCTGTAAATGAATTGATATAGCTAAAGATTCTATATTGTGGCCTAGGGTTGCTGGTTGTTTAGTTATATGGCTAGGTATGGAGTTTTAACCAGTGTCATCAGCCCTCTGGGACCTCTCCTAGAATAGGAAGTTGTATAGATTTGATATCCTGGGAATTTATATTAATTCCTTCGTAAATGGTTTCTTGTAGAATTGCAATGTCAATCTGATCCCTGTAAAGGGAGTCCTTAAGAAAAGGTAGGTGATTCCTTAATCCACCTATGTTCCATTGCAATATTTTAATTGGTTTGTTCTTAGTATCCATAGTCGTTTTTGTTATTGTTCTTAGTTCTGTTGTTTGTAGGAGAAGGAATTTCTATTCTTGGAGGAGAAGTTTCTGCTAAGCTTTCATTTTGACTACTGTGTGCAAATATTTCTAGATTAGGATGTTTTCTTTTTAGCTGTTCCAGAGGTTCCTCTGTGAATTCTACTACATCAACCTCTGAGAGAGAGAATGATGCTTCTGGTGAGGAAGGATTTAAATCTAAGGAGGGTACTTGGGTCTTGATAATGTTTGGTAGATTTGTCATTATCGAATTAAAATTGCTGATCAATTGGACCAAACGATTAATCATTTGGTTGGCTTGTTCCATTATTCGTTCTAATGAGGAAGTAAGAGTATCAATATTCTTTGAGTAGGTTTCTGAGGGAGGTGCAACGGAAGGAGTACTCTGTGAATCTGAAGGTCTTTCTTGGATGGGGTGTATTGTCTCTGTCGAAGAATTTGTGACTACTTTTGAGTATAGTCTATTTGAGTTTGTAATTTTCTTTGTAAAATTCTTCGAGGCAACTGGTGTCCGGTTCTGATCAGGATTCCCATTGTAAATTGATTGGGATTTTGGTGGAATTGAACTTGGGACAAAGTCAGGTTTATTTGGCTTTTGTAGTCTAATATGCCTTTCAGGGCATTTGAGGGACCAGGCATGGTGATGGCTCTGGCAGTTTGGGCATTTTGCCTGAACATTTTCTCCTTTTTTATACTTTTCTAAACATTGGCTAGTATCATGTAGTTTGGAGCAGATGGCACACCTAGCAGGAGCTCTACACTGTTCTTTGTGGTGTCCGAATCTTTGGCATTTAAAACATCTGAGAGGCTCAGGTATGTAGGTTCTGGTTTTAAATGAACCTAGATTTCTGATTTCAAAGGTTTTTGGAATTTCTCCCTTGACAGAGAGTAAAATCTGTCTTGTTTCCAATTTTGTTAATCGTGATACAAGTCTCTTTGCCGAGGTGATATTAGGGATATCTAGCAGAATATCCACCGGAAATTCCATAGGAAATCCTACCAGAATTGTTTTCTTGATTTCCTCTTCCGGAATGAGTCTCTCCAAATCAACTAACTTGTTGGTGGAGAGAGTTTTACTGAAAAGAGGAATTTTGCAGTGTCGACTGTTTTTGGTGTGAGTAGGAAGGTACTCCTTTGTGTTACCTTGGTGGCAACTGCAAGGTCTTTCTTTTTCTTTTCCAGGGCTACCAGTGCACTGTATGCAGTGGGAAAATCTGTATTTGGTTTAAGAACAAATTTCATTTGTTTAAAGTTTTCAAAGTCAGGAGAGTTGTCTGTTTCAGGTGGCATATTTGGTGCCAAATCATGATGGTCCATGGTTCAAGTTCTTCAGAGAACACGTTCATCTGTGTTTCCGAGTTTTCTGCATTTACTTTCGCTTTCTTTGAGGGAGCGGAGTCTTTTGTATTAGATACTGATGCAATTTCTTCCTCCTCTGAGGTAGAGTTGGAACTAATCGACTTCTTACGCTTGTCCTTTGACAAGGCAGCATTTTTAATTTCTGTTGTTATGTCTATTTCTACATCTTGTAGGGTATCAGAGTTAGTTGGTTCACTTTTAGTCAATTTCTTTTCCATAGTTGCATTGGATGATGTTTCAGACATCCTTCTCTCTTCTGGCCTCACCATAGGAGAGTTGGTGTTTTTTTCTTCTTTTTTTCCTTTGATTTCATTTCCTAAGAGAGCCTAATCCTACCTATAACCGGTTTTACTAACCTAGTGCGGGCTGTCTCTGACTCGTCGTTATGGTCAACAGCGTTTCCGCTACCGGATAAGTCTGTATGTAAAGAGAAATAAAACCCTTCTCACTTCTCACTGGCTAAAGCAGTCCTACCTAAGGACCCCCTCGTGGCACTGCCCTCGGGGTTCACCTTCACCAGTGAGGGGACTCTAATAAACGGCTCACAACCTAGACTGACAACCTAATAACAACCTGACATACAACCTGATAACCTAACAACATCTCGTTGTTTGATTCTGCTAACTCTAGCTAGCTATGGAAGGCTCTTCTATTTCTATCTCTAGCTGGTCCTGAAAAGCTCTTCTATTTCTATCTCTAGCTGGATCTGGAAAGCTCTTCTATCTTTATTCCTAGCTAGTTCTGTAGAGTTGATAATAAAGTCTTCCGGTTAGGTAAACGGCAGCGCCAACATCGGCTGCTCGGCGTATTTGCCAGGGTAATAAACGTAACCTGCAACTTTATTGCCTTGGTAAACGGAGACACCCAGCACTGCTGGATAGGCGTAGTTACCCTCGGAGACAGTTGCTTCTTCTTACTTGGCAAGAACCTAACCTGGAAGAGAGAGGTTCCGCACTTTTTTTTTTTTTTTTTTTTTTTTTTTTTTTTTTTTTTTTTTTTTTTTTTTTTTTTTTTTTTTTTTTTTAGATTTGTCAGCATTTACTCTGACACGGGTTAAGCCCTAGGCTACCCATAAGTGATTTATTTTTAAAAAGCTACAAAAACCTTGATTTCATTAGTAAATATACAAAGATTGATTATTGATTTACAGAGTTACAAAAACCTTGATTTTCATTAGTAAATATACAAAGATTTGATTATTGATTTACAGTGTTACAAAAACCTTGATTTTCATTTGTAAATATACAAAGATTTGATTACTGTTAAAGTGTTACAAAAACCTTGATTTTCATTTGTAAATATACAAAAATTTGATTATTTGATTTAAAGTGTTACAAAATTTCTTCATTGTCATTTGTAAATAACAAATTTGATTTATTGATTTAAAGTGTTAAAACAAACCTTGACTGTCATATGTAAATAAACAAAGATTGGTTTATTAAATTCATCTTGGTGGTGGAAAGATGAATAAGTCTGAGGTGTATTCTCTAAGAGTCTTTTGGCGAACTCTTTGTGCTGATGAGGTTGCAAGGGCGATGTCATCTAGTTGTGTAAGTTGGAACTCAGCTGGTCGAATGTGTTCAATTATTTTGCAGCTTAGAAGGTAGTGTAATAGAGGTTCGGTGGTCTCTTGTTGACAGTAGGTGCATTCTCTGAGAACTCTCTCTGCAATCTCCCAGTTACATTTGTATCCTAAACGAAGGCGGTGAATTATGACAACTTGTTCACGAGGCATGGTGTTGGTGATGTTCACGCGTTGATAGTTAGTCACTGTCTTATACCATGATGCAGAATAAGACCCTTTATTGACGCATGCTAAATGTTGATTGATGATTTCTCGCTGAAAATTTTGTCTTATTGTCTTCTTAATTTGGCTGGAGCTGGGTGGGATGTGAAAGTTGATATATTGGAATAGTGTCGCTTCCGAGGCCGCTCTGTCTGCAATTTCATTCCCTATTATTCCAATGTGACTAGGTATCCAATTTAAAATTACTTGTGATCCTTTCTTATGAAGAACTTGGATCTTATAGAGGAGAGTGGTCATGAGCATTATATTTTCATCAGGAGACTTGTAGAGGGCTTGAATTGCTGAGAGAGAGTCCGTATAAATATTTATCTCTTTGTGATTGGTGGAGATTGCTAGGTGAGAGCTTTGTCTATTGCAAATAGTTCAGTCTGGAGAGTTGAACAATAATCCGAAAGTCTCCAACTAGATGTTTGAAAGTGCAGTGAATTGATGCTCCAGAGTGACCTGATATCTGATTAACAGAACCATCTGTAAAAATAGCTAATTGGTCTTTCGCTGCTTTACTGTTAACTTGGATTGCAATCTTGTTTAATATTTCCTGGCTGCAGTTAACTTTCTTCTTAGGAAGTCTCAGTATATTTGTTCGCAGGATTAATGGATTCCATGGAGGCTCTGCTTTGAAAAGTGGATGTCTTTGTGTTGGAGTCCTGTGTACTAGTTGATGGCTTATACCAGACGCCTTAATTGCTAAGACCACTTGAAAATGCCACCCTGTACTGAGAATTGTGTCAATCGGTCTGGTTAATAAGTTTGGATCCTTTGTTTGAAGGGGAGAGGCTTGGTGGAGGAGAGACTTTTGGCCATGTAGGATGAGGTGATTTGAAGTGTTCGGAGTCTGAGGGAACAAAGATTAGTCTCAATTCTAAGGTTTTCAAGCCTTGTCCAGCGAGGAGCACCTAGAATTATCCTCATAGCTTCGTTTTGTATTTTTTCAAGTTTTATTAGGAGATCAGATGACAGGGTTAAAAGTGAGAGAGCGGAGAAATCTATTATTGATCTGATGGCTTGAGTATAGAAAGTGCGTAGAATTTTGTATCCTGCTCCTATTCTGGTGGATGTTAATTTTCTCATTGCTAGAATTCTGGATTGTATTCTTTGCTTGAGGTAGTCCAACTGATCTTTTTCATGATTTCTTTCTGAGAAAAAGTGTCCTAGGCATTTAGCTTTCTCTACCCAGTCAATGTTTTGGCCTTGGATTGTAAGTAGATGAAAGGGTCTAGATGGACCGATGTTTAATCCTGACGATTTGGACGGGTTAATTTTTAGTCCAAGGGAAGTACAGGCTTGGTTATTAGATCTAAAGCGTGTTGAGCGTGTAGTAGTTGATGTGGACCTGTGGTTATCAATTGCAGGTCATCTGCATAGCTCAGTAAGGTGGTGTTGTTTCGGAAAGGAAGGTTGACAAGTTTTTCAATCAGTAGATTAAATAAAGTTGGACTGAGGATGCCTCCCTGAGGTGTACCTTTTTCAAAAATAAGGGTATTTGATAGGTGTCCTTGGAATATCACTGTAGCTTTTTTCTTTGTGTAAAATAGTCTGTAATCCAGGCCAGAAGATGTCCTTTCACTCCTTTTTCCGCTAGAATTGTTGAAATTATTATAGGGTCCGCAAGCTCAAAGGCTTTTTCCAGGTCAAGGAAAACTAAAGTGGCCTTGCCTTGATCCAGCATTGATCTTAAAGTAGCAATATTGTCTGAGGTACCAGTATTCTTTTTGAAGGCAAAAAGGTTATGGTGAAGATCTGGGAGTTTATACAGCATTCTTTTTTAGAATGATTCTTTCAAGGGTTTTACCCAAGCAGCTAAGTAGTGAAATTGGTCTGAAAGACTTGGGATCGTTGTTTTTTTGGTATGGGTTTTATTATGGCACTTTTCCAGGCAGACGGTACTTTTCTTTCTTTATAAGATTTATTGTATAGATGAAGTAAGAAATCCATTCCTTTGGGTCCTAAGTGCTTCATCATGCCATATGATATTTTATCATCCCCTGGAGCTGAGATTTTGTGTATATTAATGGCTTTATTGATTTCTGCCATGGTAATAGGATGGTCAGTATCATCTGAATCTTCGATTGCGTTTTCTATTATGTGCAGTTGTAGTGGTCTGTTTATTGCCAAGGCTTCCACAGTATTTTGGTCTAAGTTACTGGAAGACGATCTGGTAGCAAACTGATTTATTAGTTTGTTGGCTTCACCTTGAGGATCAGGATGTGCCGGGATTCGATTAGTTCTATAGCAGCCAGTGGCTTTGCGGAGATGGCTCCAAATATCTTTAATCTTTGTGTGGGAATTTAAAGTTTCGCACCAGGAGCCCAGTTAGTCAGTTCGTATATCCCATAGCTCTCTTTTTACGTGTCTTAAGGTGTCTCGATACAAGTCGAGATTACCCTTGGAGGGGAACTTTGATAAGTTTTTCTTAGTTATATTCACTCTGTGATGTAGTTCAGCGACTCTGTTACTGTAATACCAGTGATCCTGGTGCTCTTTGGAAAAGGGTTTACATAATGGTATCGCGGAGTTGGCAGCTTCTGTGATTGCTGTTTTGAAGTCTTCTTCTAGTTTATCAAGAGTTTTGTCACCAATTTGATAGGAAGAAGCCCATATTTCAATGAGTTTTTGGAATCTACCCCAGTTTGCTTTGTGCGTATTCCATTTTGGTTGGTAAGGTGGGGAGTTCATCCTAGGTATTTCTATAGTAATGATTAAGGCTGAATGGTCGCTGTTTAGGTGCTCGTGAAAGGAGGAGTTTGCATTAGAAGCTAGATAATCATTAGTGAAGGTTAAATCTAGGACTCCTCCTCTTATGTGGGTAGCCTTAGTCTTATTTAGAATTTGTATATGGAGGCTATTGGAGAGATGATGTTCTATATGTATTCCTGGAGGATCTTTCAGAAGTGGTCGATAGGATGTTGGGTCATTGAAAAGAGGATGGTGAGCATTAAAATCTCCTCCAAGGAGGATGGGACTATTTTCTGCTATACTGAAAAGTTCATCTAATTCCAGAATACAATTGTTTCTAGGGGGACGGTAGCAATTGTAAATATCTATGATTTCTTCCTGTAAATGAATTGATATAGCTAAAGATTCTATATTGTGGCCTAGGGTTGCTGGTTGTTTAGTTATATGGCTAGGTATGGAGTTTTTAACCAGTGTCATCAGCCCTCTGGGACCTCTCCTAGAATAGGAAGTTGTATAGATTTGATATCCTGGGAATTTTATATTAATTCCTTCGTAAATGGTTTCTTGTAGAATTGCAATGTCAATCTGATCCCTGTAAAGGGAGTCCTTAAGAAAAGGTAGGTGATTCCTTAATCCACCTATGTTCCATTGCAATATTTTAATTGGTTTGTTCTTAGTATCCATAGTCGTTTTTGTTATTGTTCTTAGTTCTGTTGTTTGTAGGAGAAGGAATTTCTATTCTTGGAGGAGAAGTTTCTGCTAAGCTTTCATTTTGACTACTGTGTGCAAATATTTCTAGATTAGGATGTTTTCTTTTTAGCTGTTCCAGAGGTTCCTCTGTGAATTCTACTACATCAACCTCTGAGAGAGAGAATGATGCTTCTGGTGAGGAAGGATTTAAATCTAAGGAGGGTACTTGGGTCTTGATAATGTTTGGTAGATTTGTCATTATCGAATTAAAATTGCTGATCAATTGGACCAAACGATTAATCATTTGGTTGGCTTGTTCCATTATTCGTTCTAATGAGGAAGTAAGAGTATCAATATTCTTTGAGTAGGTTTCTGAGGAGGTGCAACGGAAGGAGTACTCTGTGAATCTGAAGGTCTTTCTTGGATGGGGTGTATTGTCTCTGTCGAAGAATTTGTGACTACTTTTGATTTAGTCTATTTGAGTTTGTAATTTTCTTTGTAAAATCTTCGACAGAGACAATACACCCCATCAAAGAAAGACCTTCAGATTCACAGAGTACTCCTTCCGTTGCACCTCCTCAGAACCTACTCAAAGAATATTGATACTCTTACTTCCTCATTAGAACGAATAATGGAACAAGCCAACCAAATGATTAATCGTTTGGTCCAATTGATCAGCAATTTTAATTCGATAATGACAAATCTACCAAACATTATCAAGACCCAAGTACCCTCCTTAGATTTAAATCCTTCCTCACCAGAAGCATCATTCTCTCTCTCAGAGGTTGATGTAGTAGAATTCACAGAGGAACCTCTGGAACAGCTAAAAAAAAACATCCTAATCTAGAAATATTTGCACACAGTAGTCAAAATGAAAGCTTAGCAGAAACTTCTCCTCCAAGAATAGAAATTCCTTCTCCTACAAACAACAGAACTAAGAACAATAACAAAAACGACTATGGATACTAAGAAACAACCAATTAAAATATTGCAATGGAACATAGGTGGATTAAGGAATCACCTACCTTTTCTTAAGGACTCCCTTTACAGGGATCAGATTGACATTGCAATTCTACAAGAAACCATTTACGAAGGAATTAATATAAAATTCCCAGGATATCAAATCTATACAACTTCCTATTCTAGGAGAGGTCCCAGAGGGCTGATGACACTGGTTAAAAACTCCATACCTAGCCATATAAACTAAACAACCAGCAACCCTAGGCCACAATATAGAATCTTTAGCTATATCAATTCATTTACAGGAAGAAATCATAGATATTTACAATTGCTACCGTCCCCTAGAAACAATTTGTATTCTGGAATTAGATGAACTTTTCAGTATAGCAGAAAATAGTCCCATCCTCCTTGGAGGAGATTTTAATGCTCACCATCCTCTTTTCAATGACCCAACATCCTATCGACCACTTCTGAAAGATCCTCCAGGAATACATATAGAACATCATCTCTCCAATAGCCTCCATATACAAATTCTAAATAAGACTAAGGCTACCCACATAAGAGGAGGAGTCCTAGATTTAACCTTCACTAATGATTATCTAGCTTCTAATGCAAACTCCTCCTTTCACGAGCACCTAAACAGCGACCATTCAGCCTTAATCATTACTATAGAAATACCTAGGATGAACTCCCCACCTTACCAACCAAAATGGAATACGCACAAAGCAAACTGGGGTAGATTCCAAAAACTCATTGAAATATGGGCTTCTTCCTATCAAATTGGTGACAAAACTCTTGATAAACTAGAAGAAGACTTCAAAACAGCAATCACAGAAGCTGCCAACTCCGCGA
>NW_020870085.1:557764-565264 GCF_003789085.1 Penaeus vannamei | reverse complement strand
AACTATCCTGTATTGAACAATATCAAAGAAAATGCTGTGTATCTTAATTTGTTGATAAATAACAAACAGTAAGGTAAGATCATTATCCGTCCTGAGTGTGAGTTCAGATCTCACCTGCGGTTTATAAAACTTCAAGCAACATACTTACGCTTTCCATAGGAAAAACAGTGGGCGTATTAAAGTGAATAATAAATTAATAGGTTTGTCTAAATCCGACATATATATTTAAAGTTTCTACAGCCTCTTTCCCTTTCAGTTATTTGCTTCCATAATGTTTTGTTTTTGAATTAAACATACAAACACATTAAATAGTTTAATAGTTTTCTGTTAACTTTTTATGTGAAATAAAGAGAAATATAAATATTTATCTTTTCAAAACTTGTCAAACGATGTCAAACAATCTATCAAAGTGTTACGGGTTTCGGAAAACTTCACAGAATGTGTTCATTCACAATCATTAGTCATTTACGCTTCATCTCCCTTTTGTAAGGAAGGAAATACAACGATGAATAAACACAAATGGAATGGAGACATAAAAAAACGGTGAAAGACTTATTCTTGTGCCTTACTACTGGGTTCTCGGAAATGCTTCAATATATAAGGAATAACAGAAAAGTGTAATAAAATAAAATAAAATGCAGCCATAATATTTGAAATCACTCTTACTGGCGTTGACCAGGTGTGGGAGCACTGCCAATCCCGCCACTAGGAGGGAGAGGAGGACCCTTGAGGAGCCCTCCATAGCGTCAGGTCAGAAGCTCCTCCGAAATGTCCTGACTCTTCCGCTTCGACGTCGAGAAGGGAAGTCCACGAGGGTCCCGCTTCTTGCGTTATCACGGGACGAGATCCTCTACGGGTCGACGCGGACGCCGCAGTGTGCCGGTCCCGAGGACGGGCGCTTCATATAGCGTTCCTTGATGCCGTTATCAGGTGTTAAAATGTCAGATAGAATGACGAATCGTCACACGAAATCAGTCTTCCTTTTCTCGCCGAAAGCGTTACTGCTGTGTGTTTTTATCGATGACTCCGTGCAATAAAAAAGCGAGAATTCCCGCAGCCCAAATCATAAAATGTATCCAGGCTTTTTCACTGGATAGAACTGTCGCACACAAAAAAATCTAAACACCGGCGACACCTCCTGAAGAAGAGATAAGTGAAAGAACTATGCCGCTGATAAACCGAACCAGATCTCTGTGACAAAAAGGAAAATGTCCTCCGTTCAAAAAGCAATAAATGTGATTAAGCGGATCCAGTTTTATTGTCGGCACTGGGTTTTCCTGACGAAGAACACATTTCTTTTAATTAACAATATACAAGAGCAAGAAAGATATTTGCTGTTCATATTACTGTTTCATTTTCTTTACTTCAATGGCGTTTTATGATGCTGATTTCATAACTGACGTAAGTTAAGGATTTTTTTTATAATACAATCACGTAGTATGGTAAGAGCATTGCAGATCACGAAATCAAGAAGAAAGGCTATCCACATTAGGCCATTTGATTGGAATTAAGTTCACCTAAAATTACATCACCAAGAAAAACAGACTAAGCTGTTATAATCATCATCAGTATAAACTAACTATGACATAAATATCTTTTACATCAGGAATAATATATACAATGATGGGTATTGATACACATATTTATATAAAGCGATACCGAGGCATCGATACTTGAACAAAGGGAAATGTGATTCCAAAACATCGATTCTTCGGAAACAGGTAAAGAGATGCCGATACCAATACATGCATCGCCGATACAGTATCACCGATACTGTATTGCAAGAAAATATCCAAACTCATATGTAAATATTAGATTGAGATGTTTGATGCACTGTAAAGTGATTGGAGCAAATGTGTTTTCTCAAAATTGTTATTGTGTTCTACAATGCAATAACAACAGTTGGTATATCATAACTGACAGATACGTAAGCGAGCAAGAGAAAGAGAGAGAGAGAACACACACACACACACACACACACACACACACACACACACACACACACACACACACACAACACACACACACACTTCCCAGCGCAGAGAAAATAGATACAGAAAAAGAAAGAGAGAGAATCAGAGAGAGTCAGAGGGAGAGAGGAAGGAAGAGAGGAAGGGAGGAAGAGTGAGAGAGAGAGGAAGGGATGGAGAGAGATATATAGGGAGTGAGAGTGTGAAGGAAAAGAGAAAGAAAGAAAATAAGAGAGAAAGTAAGAATTAGAGAGAGAGAGAGGGAAAGGATGAGTAACTTAGTGAGCGATTGAGTGAAAGAAAGAAAGAAAGAGCGTGAAAGAGAGTGAGAAATAACGAGAATTTTATATATATATATATATATATATATATAATATATATATATATATTATATATTATATATATATATATATATAATATATATATATATATATATATATATATAATATATATATATATATATATATATGCACACACACACACACACACAACAAACACACACACACATACACACACACACACGCACACACACACACATATATATATATATACATATACATATATATATATATATATATATATATATATATATATATATATATATATATATATATATATATATATGTTGTGTGTGTGTGTGTGGTGTGTGTGTGTGTGTGTGTGTGTGGTGTGTGTGTATATATATATATATATATATATATTATATATATATATATATATATATATATTATATATAAAGAGAGTGAGAGAATTTTTTTTTTACTTTGACGTTTATTGAGACAAAAGATTACATCTCAAAAGGATGTGGTAACGTAGATTATCCTCACCTCTATATTGATAAGTCAACATATAGGCGTTTGAGTATAATGTAAACGAACTGTTCTCTGTCGTACATTTAGTGAAACGCTGTTTCTGAAATCTAAACAAATATTATGAGGCTCCACTATGCTTTATCGTGTCCTTATATTTCTCCAGCATATCTTTAATGTTTGTCCACTCGTCTTGCACAATTTCCCATTCATTTAAGAGTTTTTCTTTTTCTAGGTAGCTGCATTTCAGCAGGAGGGATCTGAGAGCCACAGAGTTTGTTCCTGCCACTGCACTCGCTGTTATTTTACTTTCCCTTCCCTTAATAGTTATCTCACACTCTGAATGTTGCTCCTTTGCTGTAATGCATGTATGAAGGAATATATGTTTTGTCTTTAATGGGAGTTTCTTTTATAGCCTCCTCCCCCTCTTTCTGCTTTATGGTTTCTCCGCTCATAACTTGGGCCAGTTTTTTTTTTTTTTTAATAACGTCCATTTTCTACATTAATGTCTGCAGCATCCGCGTAACTTCGGATATTTCCTTCCCAGAAAAATACGCATCACTACTCCGCGGCACTTCACTCACTTTCTGCACCTGACTATCCTGCCCGTGATCACTACTCATTGGTGACGGTTCCACCTGCGATGGATCTTGTACCCAGGCATTGGGGACTGCAGCTGTCGCCTCCCTCGGCACCTCAGCCAGCGTGGTGACTGGGCCTTTTCCATATTCAGGAACTCCTTGCCGGGGACCGCCGAAGCAATCTTTAATTGTGGTCTCGCCCTGCATGCAAGAGACCCGGCATTGTGGTGGCCTCTGCAGTTGCAACAGCAAAGCGAAACCCTTCCCCCCTTTTCAACCTTGGCTCGGCAGACCCTTGAGTCATGTGTCCTGCCGCAGAACTTGCATTGGGCGCTGACATGCCACGACTTGTGTCCCCATCTACAGCACTTACGGTACATGACTGGCGGCTCCACATATGGTGCCACTTTCTTGTACCCCGCTACAGAGATAAAACCTTCACAAGGGCTACGAGCTGACTCCGCTCCTCGCCCCTGGACGTGTGCCGCCTTACCCAAACAAATCTCTCATCGTCCAGTAGGAAGTCTGGGTCTATTATGGTTGGATACTGGAAAATTATCACAGTGAACTTTTCCTCATCCTTTAGGACAGTCATCACTATTCCCTTGTATCCCTAGGTCATCAGGGTTTGCTCCGACTGGCCTGCCCGCACCGTGAGATACGGCCTCCCACTTCCTTCCTTCATCGGTGGCTCGAAAACACTATGGTCCCGTCCCAATTGCAAGGCCCACCTCAATTTCTCTAAGGAAAAAAAGTTCTGTGGATATAGCAGTCGCTTCCTGCTGTTTACACCGGCAACATTCTGGGCTGCTGCTTCGTTTCCGTCGTTCTTCCTTGCATCCATTCTCATTGTTACCCATTATGCTTCCATCACTTCTTACCCTCTTATGGGATCACCCACTAGCAACACTAGCCATGCTGATACTTTGGGAGGAAGTGACCCGCTCCCTGTCCGAGGTCAGATAGGGGCGGGTAAACACAGGATTCGGAGGAGCTCATGCCTGAGGACAGCAAAGGCCATTTTTATCGATATTTGTTTTTGTTTTTATTTTCTTGTGTAATGACTCATTTGTGTGTGATGTGCCAGAGCAATAGAGTATTTCGACAAAGAAAACATATGTTGCAACATTTTTATATATTATTATATTTAATTACTAAACGAGGAGATCAACGATATAAACAAACGACCGACCTATTTTTTTTCCTCAGACATCTGAATTTTAGTCTCAGAATTGTCTGAGAACTTTCATGGATACCGGCCTACTGGAGATAGCTATGGCTACCCCCTGGAAATGGTGACCATCACTGCGGCCTGACCAGTAATAGGTGTAGCCACTTATACAGCCAGGCCAGGTCTTCTCACCTCCAAGAGAGCAGCCACCCCAACTCTCAGCCTCCCCAGTTCCCTCGATAGCAGAGGCAACCGATCATCCTGACGCAAAGAGCGGATATTCTGAACCCCCACCCCCGACTTCCCGCCTGAGGTTAACCCTCGGGCAGTCACTCCGGGTGGACGCCACATCTGCCACCCTCGCCGACGCTGCCCCATATATAAGGGGGCGGCAGGCTGCGGGACCTTACTTTCCTTATTTAGGTAGCCAGCTACCCCTAGCTTCAACCCCCTCCTGCACTAAGGAGCCCTTAATTCCTCCCCTTTAGTCCATTCAACGGGACCCATCCACCTGTGGGATTCCCTAGGGCTTTTCCCCACAAGCTCAAAAACACAGGCGGGACGAGTGGTCCCGTTCCCATCCTGCGCCCCAGCAGCCGCGGGGCTCGCAGCCCGCCTCTCTTGCTGGGTAGCAGGGGCATTTCCCCCCAGCGTTTCCAATTATACGAGACGTTGCCGATGAGGCTATCCCTGGGGGGAGGAGGACTGGCAAGACCCACCGCTTCCGAGCCTCCCATGAACCCCAGGAGGCTTAGGAACAGAAGTTAGTACAAGGCCAGGGCGTGTCCACACGCCGATGGGCCATGATCTTGTACCTCTGTGGCCTCCTACTGCTCCGAGATCCCTTACAGTTCAGCCTGGGACCACAGGGTACCAATTTCCATAGGTGGCCACGGAGAGACACTGCAGAAGCCTCGATGATGGAGAGGCTTCACTGGCAGGGGGAGGCTTATGCAGAGCCGCTCCCTTTTTCAAATTTGGCTAGCCAGCAGCGGCAGTTACAAGCGAGAAATACAAGCACTTCACACTAGGCTACCTCACCATCGCTTCACACCAGCGCTTAAAGCACCCACCCATAAATATCATCACTATTATTATCATCATTAATACTACTATTCTTATTATCCTTACTAAAATTTCCATCATTATCATCATTTTTATTATTCCTATTATTGGTAGTAGTAGTAATAGTAGTAGTAGTGCTATCATTGTTATCATCATCATTATTATTATTTTTACACCTATTGCTGTTAATATTGTTGGTATTATTTTATTGTTATTATTACTGTTATTATTATTTTATTGTTATTATTAATCTCCTTATTGTTTTAATTATGATTATCATCAATAATATTACCATCATTATGATTAATATTGTCGCTAATGTTATTATCATTGTTATTATTATCATTACTATCATTAGTGCTATTATCAGTATTGTTATTATCATTATCCTTATCATCATTCTTGTTATCATTACCATTATAATTGTGAAAATCATTAGCATTGCTTATAATCATTATCATTATTGATTGCAATCATTATTACTGCCGTTACTATTATTTTTATCATTATTATCATCGTTGTCGTGATCATTATTGTCATCATTATCATTATTATTATCATTATCATTGTTATCATTATTTTTATTAACACTATTCATATTATCAGTATTCTTATCACTATCGTCATTAGTATAACGCCATTATTTTTTGTTATTTTTGTAATCATTCTCTCCGTTTTTTCTCATTTTTACTTTTATCATTTTAATCCTTACTATCATAACTACTAGAACAAATGCTACTAGTGTCATTAGTATTATCATTATAATCATCATTTTCATTAGCATGAATATCACTGTTATTATGATCATTAAAAATTCTGCTATTGCTCTTTTTATTAGTGCTATCATTGTTGCTATTATTGTTATTTTCATTATTATTATTACCTCTGCCAAGGAGGTTATGTTTTTGGTTGTGTTGGACGGATAGTTTGTTTGTTAGTTAGTTAGCAGGATAAACTCAAGAAGTTATGGACAGATGGAGTTTTTTTTTTTTTTTTTTTTTTTTTTTTTTTTTGCCAGAGGTGTATCTTAGCCCAACTTGCATTCGATTAAATTTTGGTGGTGATGCGGACCATGATCTGGATCCAGGATTTTTTATTATCATCATCATCCTCATCATCAATATTATTGGTGTTATTATTATTGCCATAATTTTTATTCCTATTATCATTATTGTTCTTATTATCATTATAATTGTTATTATGATCATTGTTATGATTATTGCTACTATTATTATTAGTCATTGTTAACATTATCATCATTATGAAATCCTTATTATACTTGTTTTTGTTATCGTTATTTTTATTGTTATTATTATTATCGTTGCTGTTATTTTTATTATCATTATTATTATTGTCATTGTTATCATCATTATCAAAATCATCATTCTTGTATTTGTTATTGTTATTGTCCTTATTATTGTTATCATTATTGTTATTATTATCATCATTATTATTATTATCATAATCATTATCATTATTATTATTATTATTATTATTATTTATTATTATTATTATTATTAGCATTGTCACCATGGTCATAATTATTATTATTGCCATATCTATTATTATCTTTATATCTATTATTATCATTTTCATCATCATTATTATTACTATTATCGTTATTATCATCTTTATTGTTATCATTATTATAAATATAATCGTTTCAATATTGTTCTTCTTGTTATTATTATTATTGTTATCATTATTGTCATTATCATCACTATTGTTATCAGTGGTAATGATAATAGATTTTAAAAAATCATTATCATTATTACTATCATTACTGCTATTATTATCTTTATTATCATTATCATTATCTTTGCCATTATCACTACTTTTCTTGTTATCATTACTATCATTATTACCATTGTTATCATTATTATTATCATCATCATTATTATTGA
>NW_020870085.1:546163-551163 GCF_003789085.1 Penaeus vannamei | reverse complement strand
TATATATATATATATATATATATATATATGTATATATATATACATGTATAATAATAATAATAATAATAATAATAATAATAATAATAATAATAATAATAATAATAATAATAATAATAATAATAATAATCAAGAATAATCAATAATAATAATCAACAATAATAAACTGGCCTTATAATCTATAAAAACTACTAAGAATCAATTAAAGGCCTATATATAAAATTACACTTAATTCACGTTATCCATTACCCCATTCTTAAAATCATTATATAAATTAAGTTCATCCAGCTCCTGATTATTCAATGAAAATTTGACAGGACACGTAACTTTGGCTTTCCTGTAGTATCTACCGGGCTCCGTTGTTCGCTGAAGCCGGCTGTAAATTCAGTCATCCAGAGTGGGGATGGAGAGAAAAATATTTTTTGTACTAAGTGCGGGACTGACTGTTTTTTTTCGGTAAACAAAGGTACACGAATGTCGTGACGTCATCTTTACATCTTTATAATTTCCAAGATATAAAAGAACTCTTATAAAACTTTATAACACAACAGAGTAAAACTTGTTTTAATAATTAGAATAGAAAATGAGTTCAATAATTATTTGAACAAATAAAACAACAATAGAAAACAAAGAACAAAACCAAAGAAAAACAGACCCCAATGGGTATGACTAAAGGAAATCTAACTCTTATAAAACGTAAATGAAAATTAAAAGAGTACATGAAGTATAAAAAAAAAAAAAAAAAAAAAACACGGGAGAAAGGACATGCAGCAGGTAAGTAGCCTCAGAGAGCGGGAGAGCGATGCCTGCCGTTACGGGGATGTGGAGGCTGCGGTGTCGAGCGCAACTCTTACAGTTTCCTTCCCCTGCCCTTGGGCGAAGCAAACAGCGGAGACCTGGGAAAGGAAAAACACTTCAGTCCTGACGGATCCAAGGAGCGGACAGGAATGATGAAAGTGAATTCAAAATATATAATGAAAAAAAAAAAAAAAACATAAAATCAAATATAAAAGCAATGAAAATAACGGAAGTGAAACAAAACAGTATCAGAGATAATAAAATGAGTGCAGAGTATAAAGAAAATGAAAACGCCAATTAAAACAAGCAATTGGACAAATAAAAGAAACAAAACAAAAACAAAAAGTACTTGACTTGAGAACAAATCATAAAAACAGGAAAACCACAAAATAGGAGACTAAGAACAAAACATAAAAAGCAGGTGAAAATCATCTGATACTAAGACCAAGTAATAAAAAAAAGCAAACAAAAATAGGAAACAGCAATCCTCACGCCAGCATAGCGTTAGCCAAGGGCGTTGTGAGGTCCCTAACACTAGGTATTCTCAATGAGACCTGTCTGTTACAACAGTGGATGAGGGATCTCGAATGTGGGAAGTCAGCAGGGTGACCAAATTATCGGTTTCAGGGTCATCTGCGTCATCTGGTCCCTCGTTGCCATCTTCATATGACAGTTCATCTAGGGGTGGTAAGATCGCAAGTGATTAAGGTAAGCACAAAGGACCTTACCATAATCCAGGTCTTGCACTTCAAAAGACACGGGACCAATTTTTTTCGAAACTCGCGCACGACCTCGCCACTTTGGCCCTAGGGTGTGAGGCACCATCTCTTTAAACCATACCAGCTGGCCAACATTTGAAGTGAAGGTTCCTCTAGCATGCTGATTGTAGGACTTTGAGTAAATCCCTCGGGCGTCTCTGGAATCTGTAACAGCAGCACGTCGGGCAAGTCTCAAACATTCCTGAAAGTCCATGTTATCATTAAGCACAGCCTCATTAGTTAAGCTATCAGGAAAGTGGGCATGTCCCAGTGAATAGGTAGATAGGTTGCCCTCCAGTCGATCTGTGTATAGCAGAATTTAAAGCAAGACAAAACTCTGGCATATATGCCAGTTCCCTGGACGTTCTCCAACAAGACACGCTAGAGCTGCTTTGACCACATGATTAGTGCGCTCCACGAAACCATTGGATTGAAGGTTGTATTAGATAGTGAAATGATGGGAAGTACAGAGCATTTCAACAATTTCCTCAAACACCTGAGATATAAACTGCCTCCCATTGTCTGTTTCGATAACATGATGAGGGTCAAAGTCACCCAGTTATTCAGAAATGCTTGATGTACACTGGATGCTGTAATATCTTTCAGTGGTACAATCTGAATATACCGAGAGTGTTGGTCAAGTATGGTTATCCCCCACCTCATTGGTGCCTGTGGTAATTCCAAGATGTCCATCGACACTCGTTCAAGAGGGTGAAGTGCTAGGAGAGCTTCAGCCATTGGAACTCTCTGAGGTACTTCGTGCGACTGTTGACAGTCACAAGGAGTACCCCAGCATGTTGGGCCAATAAAACATGTTACGGAGATTCTCATATGTTCTGTAGATTCCTGGGTGGAAGAGGTGTGTGCTGCCTGTAGGGATGACTTGTGGAGTTTCTCTGGAACAGACAGCTGATAGATGATCTTGTCAGGCAGGTGTTTTAAATGATACAAGATCCCGTCCTTCTCCTCATTGTGAGAGTGGAAGAGGTGGTTTCCGTTTTGGCACAATGCAAACAGCCAAGAAAGCAAGGATTTCCTGGAGTCTTGGGTCCTTCCTTTGTTCCACTGCTAACTTCTGAGGTGATAATTCATTAACATGAATTGGAGCAATCTGTCTAGATAGCAAATCTGGCACATAGTTCGTAGGGCCCTCCTTATATGGTATCTCAAAGTCTTAGAAAGACAGATCATGAGAATACCGGGTCATGCGAGGAGATTTAGTATGTTTGAAGACGTGCACCAATGGATGATGATCTGTCAGAACCAAGAACCTCCATCCATACATCCATATGGGTCAAAAACCTGAACATCCTCATCCACTGCCAATGCTTTGCAATCAATGGCAAGGTAGCGGGTCTCGGCATCCCGCACCTTCCTACTATAATAGGCAATAGCATGTGGTAATCCTTGGTCATCACGCTGGATAAGCACTGCACCAAGGGCTATACTGCTGGCATCAGTGTGTAGCTCGAATTGTTGGAAGAATTTGGCTGCCTTCCTAAGGAGGAGGTGAAGTGGGGCTGCAATGGTTGTGTAAGCTTCGATGTGCTTCCGAAAGAAGCCTGTAGCCCCTAGGAATCTACACACTTCCTTCACAGTCTGGGGTGCAGGAGTTTTGTTGATGGAAGCAACCTTACTCTGGTCTGGTGCCACTCCTTCTCGGGATATAGTGAACCCCAGGAAGTTGATGGTGTTGGCTGGAAAGCTGAACTTCTCAGGTTTCAGCTTTAAACCTGAGAAGTTGGGGGCTAGGCAAAAGGAATCACTTCTCCAATTGTGTCAAGGGACTTGTCAGCAACACCCTTGAGAACACGGACTGTCAGCTACACCTTTGAGAACACGGACTGGGTCTTTACAACGCATGGTGCCATGGGGGTCAACTAGCTGAAGGGTCATGGGCTTGATGATAGTTGCTTCTGAACTGGTGTCGAAGAAACAGATGACAGTGATGCCATTAAGATTGAGTGGTGTGACTGGTCGTCCTGTGTTTCCTGGGACTATCACCACTGCCACCACTTTCTGGTCTGTTGTAGAAATCATGGTATACACCCCCTGGTTCTTCTTGGCCAGCAGTTCTGGGTGCGACGGCACCCTGGCCTGTGCAAAAGGGGCACTCTCTGACAAAGTGCTGTGAACTTCAGCATTGGAAGCAGCATCTGTTCATGGGTGGAGAGGCAGAAGACATTCATGTTTGGGCATGCCATTCCATGGTATTGTGTGTGGTCAGGCGATGGTAGGCACACCATTTGTCCTAGGGCTTGTGTTGATTAGTGGCTTCAATAGGCATGGCATACGCATCACGAACACGTGTAGGAAGTTTGGTATATGGAGCTGGAACCTCAGGATCTGAAGGAGGTGCTGAAGAATGTTGAATTCCATGTCGTGAATTCCATATGCGCTGAGCAGCTTCGGCAACCTGGGAAGGGCTACCATTTTCCTTGAGTGCCAGGAAGTCACGAAGCCATTCCCTTAAACATTCCCTTCCAGCTGTAAGAAGAAATCCATAGGTGCTTGGGATGGAGCAAAGCAAATATTGTATAGCACCCGGTAGAACTCAGCTACTGTGTCCCAAAATATATTGCGCAGGGCGGCTTTAATGAACTGCTAATCTGTAAAGCCGTCGAATAATGGCGAATAAATCAAGAGATCTGCAGGAACTTTGCAGCTTGCCTGGGCTGCTTGTATATATGCCTCTGATGTTGCTGGTTTCACTATATTTTCCAGGGCACATATCCATCCTTCCACCACTTGATTCTTTCAAAGGGGTTGAGAGGCTGGGGCATCTCCGCGTAAGTCTGGAACCTTCTCTTGGGTGAGGTGGTAGTTCACTGCAGCACCTGAAGATTGCGATGAGAGAGGGTCACGGCAAACCCGAGGTGGGAGGCTGCGATCTGGCAGAACGGCAGGGCACGATGCAGGCACGTGGTCCCACTGGTGTGTCGGGTGGGAAGGGTGGAGGGCTGGAGCTGGAAGATTAGGACCAGTTGGTGGAAGAGAGAGCACCTGATGGCTAAGTACACGTGGAGCCATATAAATTTCAGCGCCGCTGTCATGATGGACCACGGAATTGAGAACTTCCGCAGCTGGCCTGGCAGAAGCTCTGGCCAGTCTGTCTGCCTCCAGTTGCCCTGCATCCTCCTGCCGAAGTTGCTGATGAAGGGCCTCAATGTCTTGTTCCCTCTGACACTTCTAATGTGGGTCAGCATGTGGGGTTCTAGCTTGCTTGAGCTGCTGATGAGCTTCATTTAACATTTGGGACTACTCCTCCAGCTGGTTCCGCAGATTTTGGATGATGTCATCCTTCTCCTTCAGCAAGGCATCTTTACCCGGAGTAGTCGGCATCGCCCGGTCACCGACCTCATGCTGCCACAGGGCTTCTTCATACTGCTTAAATCTCTGGTTGCTTCGCTCCCTGTAGTCCCTAAACTCTGTGCAGAGGTCGTTGAT
>NW_020870085.1:523663-536163 GCF_003789085.1 Penaeus vannamei | reverse complement strand
GTATCCGGGTTTTCCATTCGCAGGCGGGCGTGGAGCACCTTACGAAGTGTCCCGGAGACTTGATGTTCAACGCGATGGTTGAACAATGTGATCTGCCGGAGAACACCAAATGTGAACCGGCGCCCTCCTGTTCCTGTGACAACTGCCGGTACCCTTCGTCCGAAAAGTGCTCTGCTTACTGGCTGTGTGAGTTTCACTTTACTTTCTTTAAATTACCTAGTTGTTGGTTTTCTATTCTATGTCCGCTTTCTTTCAGTTGAGGAGCATTTCTCCAGAATAAAGAAAACGTTCTTCCCTTGCCACAATGGTTGCAGCATTGATTCTCCATTTCATTGAACTTCATTTTATCAGGACTATCAGTAGTATTTTTTCTTGCTTCGATTTTTAAATAATCACCGACATATACCTACTTTGACGTTGTTTATATATAAGATGGGAATGGTGGTGGAAAATTCAGATGCTTGCATTCAATTTTCCAATTACATTTAGATTTGTTACACTAAGTAGTTCTCTAAATATTGTCTGATTACTGCTGAAATCACTGCTAATGAGTGAAATATGAAGCTGCGTTTTCTTAGAGCATGCATTATCCAATATTGCCATTAATATTTGCCAGCCTTCTCTCACAGGATCTTTGCATCATATAATCAGTTTACTGTATTTTCACGTTCTTTCATCCTTCATATACAGTCATAATGTATATTTGGACCTGAGCCAAACGGCATATCAAAATTACAAAATTAGCACCCTGTAATAACACGTGACTGAACCTCCTGTGCCTTCCACCTATATATCTGATCATCCCCTTTGGAAGAACAGCAGCAGACGATTTTGGTACAAAAGATGAGTTTGTGTATAAGAATTGCACTGTTGGTGTTTCAGGTGAGGGTGGCCAAGCAGTTCAGCATTTCTGCAGTAACGGCCTTCTCTTCAACCGTGACACGTCACAGTGCGATCTGGCCATCAATGTAGACTGTAGCGAAGGGGCCTGGGAAGAAGGTGCTTTCCTGGAGACGGCCTGCGTTGACCGACGTTTGGACTGTCCAAAGTTTGTGAAGGATGGAGGGTGTCAGTGCAGTGGAAGTAACTGCGACTGGCAGTCGTTTGTTCTTAGGAACTGTCCAAAATCCTGTGGCAGCTGCAAAGTAAACAAAATGATTAGCAAGAGGACATTTGCCTTAGAAAAAGGACCTAAAAGAAAGCATCATGGTAGCAAAGAGTTTGGAAGCAAGGAATCCCAAAGCAAAGAGTCTGGAAGCAAAGAGTCTGGAAGCAAAGAATCCGGAAGCAAAGAGTCTGGAAGCAAAGGGCCTGGAAGCAAAGAATCCGGAAGCAAAGAGTCTGGAAGCAAAGGGCCTGGAAGCTGGAAGCAAAGAATCCGGAAGCAAAGTCTGGACACAAAAGCAAAGAGTCTGGAAACAAAGAATCCGGAAGCAAAGAGTCTGGAAGCAAAGGGCCTGGAAGCAAAGAATCCGGAAGCAAAGAGTCTGGACACAAAGGGCCTGGAAGCAAAGAGTCTGGAAGCAAAGAATCCGGAAGCAAGGAGTCTGGAAGCAAAGGGCCTGGAAGCAAAGAATCCGGAAGCAAAGAGTCTGGAAGCAAAGGGCCTGGAAGCAAAGAGTCTGGAAGCAAAGAATCCGGAAGCAAAGAGTCTGGAAGCAAAGGGCCTGGAAGCAAAGAGTCGGAAAGCAAAGAATCCGGAAGCAAAGAGTCTGGACACAAAGGGCTTGGAAGCAAAGAATCCGGAAGCAAAGAGTTTGGACACAAAGGGCCTGGAAGCAAAGAGTCTGGAAACAAAGAATCCGGAAGCAAAGAGTCTGTAAGCAAAGGGCCTGGAAGCAAAGAATCCGGAAGCAAAGAGTCTGGAAGCAAAGGGCCTGGAAGCAAAGAATCCGGTATCAAAGAGTCTGGAAGCAAAGAGTCTGGAGAGAAAGGGCCTGGAAGCAAAGAATCCGGAAGCAAAGAGTCTGGAGAGAAAGGACCTGGAAGCAAAGAGTCTGGAAGCCGGAAGCAAAGAGTCTGGACACAAAGGGCCTGGAAGCAAAGAGTCTGGAAACAAAGAATCCGGAAGCAAAGAGTCTGGAAGCAAAGGGCCTGGAAGCCTGGAAGCAAAGAGTCCTGAAGCAAAGAGTCTCGGAAGCAAAGAGTCTGGACACAAAGGGCCTGGAAGCAAAGAGTCTGGAAGCAAAGAATCCGGAAGCAAAGAGTCTGGACACAAAGGGCCTGGAAGTAAAGAGTCTGGAAGCAAAGAATCCGGAAGCAAAGAGTCTGGACACAAAGGGCCTGGAAGCAAAGAGTCTGGAAGCAAAGAATCCGGAAGCAAAGAGTCTGGAAGCAAAGGGCCTGGAAGCAAAGAATCCGGAAGCAAAGAGTCTGGACACAAAGGGCCTGGAAGCAAAGAGTCTGGAAGCAAAGAATCCGGAAGCAAAGGTCTGGAACAAAGGGCCTGGAAGCAAAGAAAGAAATCCGGAAGCAAAGAGTCTGGACACAAAGGGCCTGGAAGCAAAGAGTCTGGAAGCAGAGAATCCGGAAGCAAAGAGTCTGGAAGCAAAGGGCCTGGAAGCAAAGAGTCTGGAAGCAGAGAAACCGGAAGCGAAGAGTCTGGAAGCAAAGGGCCTGGAAGCAAAGAGTCTGGAAGCAAAGAATCCGGAAGCAAAGAGTCTGGAGAGAAAGGACCTGGAAGCAAAGAGTCCGGAAGCAAAGAATCTGGAAGCAAAGGGCCTGGAAGCAAAGAATCCGGAAGCAAAGAGTCTGGAAGCAAAGGGCCTGGAAGCAAAGAATCCGGAAGCAAAGAGTCTGGAAGCAAAGAGCCTGGAAGCAAAGAGTCTGGAAGCAAAGAATCCGGAAGCAAAGAGTCTGGAAGCAAAGGGCCTGGAAGCAAAGAATCTGGAAGCAAAGAATCTGGAAGCAAAGAATCTGGAAGCAAAGGGCCTGGAAGCAAAAAGCAAAGAGTCTGGAGAGAAAGGGCCTGGAAGCAAAGAATCCGGAAGCAAAGAGTCTGGAAGCAAAGAATCTGGAAGCAAAGAGTCTGGAGAGAAAGGACCTGGAAGCAAAGAGTCTGGAAGCAAAGAGTCTGGAAGCAAAGAATCCGGAAGCAAAAAGTCTGGAGAGAAAGGACCTGGAAGCAAAGAGTCTGGAAGCAAAGAGTCTGGAGAGAAAGGGCCTGGAAGCAAAGAATCCGGAAGCAAAGAGCTTGGAAGCAAAGAGTCTGGAGAGAAAGGGCCTGGAAGCAAAGAGCCTGGAAGCAAAGAATCCGGAAGCAAAGAGTCTGGAGAGAAAGGGCCTGGAAGCAAAGAATCCGGAAGCAAAGAGTCTCTGGAAGCAAAGAGTCCGGAAGCATAGAGTCTGGAGAGAAAGGGCCTGGAAGCAAAGAGTCTGGAAGCAAAGAGTCTGGAGAGAAAGGACCTGGAAGCAAAGAGTCCGGAAGCAAAGAATCCGGAAGCAAAGAGTCTGGAGAGAAAGGGCCTGGAAGCAAAGAGTCCGGAAGCAAAGAGTCTGGAGAGAAAGGGCCTGGAAGCAAAGAGTCTGGAAGCAAAGAATCCGGAAGCAAAGAGTCTGGAGAGAAAGGGCCTGGAAGCAAGAATCCGGAAGCAAAGAGTCTGAGAGAAAAAGCCTGGAAGCAAAGAATCCGGAAGCAAAGAGTCTCTGGAAGCAAAGAGGAAGCTAGTCCCTGGAAGCAAAGAGTCTGGAAGCAAAGAATCCGGAAGCAAAGAGTCTGGAGAGAAAGGGCCTGGAAACAAAGAGTCTGGAAGCAAAGAATCCGGAAGCAAAGAGTCTGGAGAGAAAGGGCCTGGAAGCAAAGAGTCCGGAAGCAGAGAATCCGGAAGTAAAGAGTCTGGAGAGAAAGGACCTGGAAGCAAAGAGTCCGGAAGCAAAGAATCCGGAAGCAAAGAGTCTGGAGAGAAAGGACCTGGAAGCAAAGAGTCTGGAAGCAAAGAATCCGGAAGCAAAAGTCTCCTGGAAGCAAAGAGTCTGGAGAGAAAGAAGCAAAGAGTCTGGAGGAAAGACCTGGAAGCAAAGAATCCGGAAGCAAAGAGTCTGGAGAGAAAGGACCTGGAAGCAAAGAGTCCGGAAGCAAAGAGTCTGGAGAGAAAGGACCTGAAGCAAGAGATCCGGAAGCAAAGAGTCTGGAGAGAAAGGACCTGGAAGCAAAGAGTCTGGAAGCAAAGAATCCGGAAGCAAAGAGTCTGGAGAGAAAGGACCTGGAAGCAAAGAGTCTGGAAGCAAAGAATCCGGAAGCAAAGGACCTGGAGAGAAAGGACCTGGAAGCAAAGAGTCTGGAGAGAAAGGACCTGAAAGCAAAGAGTCTGGAAGCAAAGAGTCTGGAGAGAAAGGGCCTGGAAGCAAAGAATCCGGAAGCAAAGAGTCTGGAGAGAAAGGACCTGGAAGCAAAGAGTCTGGAGAGAAAGGACCTCCGAAAGGGCCTGGAAGCAAAGAATCCGAAAGCAAAGAGTCTGGAAGCAAAGAGTCTGGAGAGAAAGGGCCTGGAAGCAAAGAATCCGGAAGCAAAGAGTCTGGAAGCAAAGAGTCTGGAGAGAAAGGGCTTGGAAGCAAAGAATCCGAAAGCAAAGAGTCTGGAAGCAAAGAATCCGGAAGCAAAGAGTCTGGAGAGAAAGGGCCTGGAAGCAAAGAGTCCGGAAGCAAAGACTCTGGAGAGAAAGGACCTGGAAGCAAAGAATCCGGAAGCAAAGAGTCTGGAGAGAAAGGGCCTGGAAGCAAAGAGTCTGGAAGCAAAGAGTCTGGAGAGAAAGGGCCTGGAAGCAAAGAATCCGGAAGCAAAGAGTCTGGAAGCAAAGAATCCGGAAGCAAAGAGTCTGGAGAGAAAGGACCTGGAAGCAAAGAATCCGAAAGCAAAGAGTCTGGAAGCAAAGAATCCGGAAGCAAAGAATCCGGAAGCAAAGAGTCTGGAGAGAAAGGGCCTGGAAGCAAAGAGTCCGGAAGCAAAGAGTCTGGAGAGAAAGGGCCTGGAAGCAAAGAATCCGAAAGCAAAGAGTCTGGAAGCAAAGAGTCTGGAGAGAAAGGGCCTGGAAGTAAAGAGTCCGGAAGCAAAGAGTCTGGAGAGAAAGGGCCTGGAAGCAAAGAATCCGAAAGCAAAGAGTCTGGAAGCAAAGAGTCTGGAGAGAAAGGGCCTGGAAGCAAAGAGTCCGGAAGCAAAGAGTCTGGAGAGAAAGGGCCTGGAAGCAAAGAATCCGGAAGTAAAGAGTCTGGAGAGAAAGGGCCTGGAAGCAAGAGTCCGGAAGCAAAGAGTCTGGAGAGAAAGGGCCTGGAAGCAAAGAATCCGGAAGCAAAGAGTCTGGAGAGAAAGGGCCTGGAAGCAAAGAGTCCGGAAGCAAAGACTCTGGAGAGAAAGGGCCTGGAAGCAAAGAATCCGGAAGCAAAGACTCTGGAAGCAAAGAGTCTGGAAGCAAAGAATCCGGAAGCAAAGAGTCTGGAAGCAAAGAGTCTGGAGAGAAAGGGCCTGGAAGCAAAGAGTCCGGAAGCAAAGAGTCTGGAGAGAAAGGGCCTGAAAGCAAAGAATCCGGAAGCAAAGAGTCTGGAGAGAAAGGGCCTGGAAGCAAAGAGTCCGGAAGCAAAGAGTCTGGAGAGAAAGGGCCTGGAAGCAAAGGAAAGCCTGGAAGCAAAGAATCCGGAAGCAAAGAGTCTGGAGAGAAAGGGCCTGGAAGCAAAGAGTCCGGAAGCAAAGACTCTGGAGAGAAAGGACCTGGAAGCAAAGAATCCGGAAGCAAAGAGTCTGGAGAGAAAGGGCCTGGAAGCAAAGAATCCGAAGCAAGAGAAGGGCCTGGAAGCAAAGAGTCCGGAAGCAAAGACTCTGGAGAGAAAGGGCCTGGAAGCAAAGAGTCCGGAAGCAAAGAGTCTGGAGAGAAAGGGCCTGGAAGCAGTCCGGAAGCAAAGAGTCTGGAGAGAAAGGCCTGGAAGCAAAGAGTCCGGAAGCAAAAGAGTCTGGAGAGAAAGGACCTGGAAGCAAAGAATCCGGAAGCAAAGAGTCTGGAGAGAAAGGGCCTGGAAGCAAAGAGTCCGGAAGCAAAGACTCTGGAGAGAAAGGACCTGGGAGCAAAGAGTCCGGAAGCAAAGAGTCTGGAGAGAAAGGACCTGGAAGCAAAGAATCCGGAAGCAAAGAGTCTGGAGAGAAAGGCCTGGAAGCAAAGAGTCCGGAAGCAAAGAGTCTGGAGAAAAGGGCCTGGAAGCAAAGAATCCGGAAGCAAGAGTCTGGAGAGAAAGGCTGGAAGCAAAGAGTCCGGAAGCAAAGAGTCTGGAGAGAAAGGACCTGGAAGCAAAGAGTCCGGAAGCAAAGAGTCTGGAGAGAAAGGACCTGGAAGCAAAGAATCCGGAAGCAAAGAGTCTGGAGAGAAAGGGCCTGAAGCAAAGAGTCCGAAGCAAAGAGTCTGCCAAAAGAGTCTGGAGAGAAAGGGCCTGGAAGCAAAGAGTCTGGAGAGAAAGGACCTGGAAGCAAAGAGTCCGGAAGCAAAGAGTCCAAAGAGTCTGGAAAAGAGTCTGGAGAGAAAGGACCTGGAAGCAAAGAGTCTGGAAGCAAAGAGTCTGGAGAGAAAGGACCTGGAAGCAAAGAAACCGGAAGCAAAGAGTCTGGAGAGAAAGGGCCTGGAAGCAAAGAATCCGGAAGCAAAGAGTCTGGAGAGAAAGGGCCTGGAAGCAAAGAATCCGGAAGCAAAGAGTCTGGAGAGAAAGGGCCTGGAAGCAAAGAATCCGGAAGCAAAGAGTCTGGAAGCAAAGAATCCGGAAGCAAAGAGTCTGTAAGCAAAGAATCCGGAAGCAAAGAGTCTGGAAGTAATGAGCCTGGAAGTAAAGAATCTGGAAGTGAAGAAAATTGGAGCAAAATATCCGGAAGCAAAGAATCTGGAAGCAAAGAGTCTGGAAGCAAAGAATCCGGAAGCAAAGAGTCTGGAAGCAAAGAATCCGGAAGCAAAGAGTCTGGAAGCAAAGGGCCTGGAAGCAAAGAATCCGGAAGCAAAGAATCCGGAAGCAAAGAGTCTGGAAGCAAAGAATCCGGAAGCAAAGAGTCTGGAAGCAAAGAATCCGGAAGCAAAGAAAGGAAGCAAAGAGTCTGGAAGCAAAGAATCCGGAAGCAAAGAGTCTGGAAGCAAAGAATCCGGAAGCAAAGAATCTGGAAGCAAAGAGTCTGGAAGCAAAGAATCCGGAAGCAAAGAGTCTGGAAGCAAAGAATCCCAAAGAATCCGAAAGAGCAAAAGAGTCTGGAAGCAAAGAATCCGAAGCAAAGGTCTGGAAGTAAAGAATCTGGAAGCAAAGAAGTCTGGGAAGTCGAAAGAATCGAAGGAAACGATGGAGACGAAGAAGACGAATGGAGACGAAGGAAACGGAGGAAAGGAAACGGAAGGAGAACGAAGGAACGAGGAGGAGACGAAGGAAACGGAGGAGGAGAACGAAGGAAACGGAGGAGGAGACGAAAGGAAACGGAGGAGGAGACGAGGAAAGGAGGAGACGAAGGAAACGAAGGAGAGGAGACGAAGGAAACGAAGGAGGAGACGAAGGAAATGGAGGAGACGAAGGAGGAAGACGAGGAGGAGACGAAGGAAACGGAGAGGAGACGAAGGAAACGGAGGAGGAGACGAAGGAAACGGAGGAGGAGACGAAGGAACGGAGGAAGAGGAAGACGAAAGGAAAAAAGAGGAGAAAAAGGAAGGAGGAAAACGAGGAAGGAGACGAAGGAAACGGAGATGGAGACGAAGGAAACGGAGGAGGAAACGAAGGTGGAGACGAAGGAAACGAAGGAAACGCGAGATGGAGACGAAGGAAAGGACGAGGAGGAGACGAAGAAAATGGAGAGAAAAAGAACGAAGGAAAACGGAGGTGAAGGAAAGGAAGGAAGACGAAGGAACGGAGAGGAAACGAGAGGAACGAAAGGGAGGAGGAGAACGAAGGAAACGAGGAGGAGGCGACGAAAGGAAACGAGGGAGACGAAGGAAAACGGAGGAGGAGACGAAGAACGGACGGAAGGAGAGAAGAGAAAACAGGAGGAAGGAAAGACGAAGGAAAAAGGAGGAGACGAAGGAAAGACGGAGAAAGGAGACGAAGGAAACGGAAGGAGAAGAAAACGGAGAGGAGAACGAAGGAAACGGAGGAGGAGACGAAGAAACGGAGGAGGAGACGAAGGAAATGGAGGAGACGAAGACATGGAGGTGGAGACGAAGGAAACGCAGGAGGAGACGAAGGAAACGGAGGAGGAGATAGTGGAGATGAAGGAAACGGAAGCAAAGAGCCTGAAAGCAAAGAATCCGGAAGCAAAGAGTCTGGAAGCAATGGGCCTGGAAGTAAAGAATCTGGAAGTGAAGAAAATTGGAGCAAAATGTCTGGAAGCAAAGAATCCGGAAGCAATGGGCCTGGAAGTAAGAGAAAACTGGAAGTGAAGAAAATTGGAGAAAATATCGGAAGAGCAAAGAATACGGAAGCAATGGGCCTGGAAGTAAAGAATCTGGAAGTGAAGAAAATTGAGAAAGCAAAAGTCTGGAAGCAAAGAATCCGGAAGCAATGGGCCTGAAGTAAGAACTGGAAGTGAAGAAAATTGGAGCAAAATTCTGGAAGCAAAATCCGGAGCAATGGGCCTGGAAGTAAAGAATCTGGAATCTGAATCCGAGCAATTGGTTCAAAATGTCTGGAAGCAAAGAATCCGGAAGCAAGAGTCTGGAAAGTAAAGAATCTGGAAGTGAAGAAAATTGGAGGAAAATGGTCTGGAAGCAAAGAATCCGGAAGCAAAGCCTGGAAGTAAAAGAATCTGGGAAGGAAGAAAATTGAGAGCAAATGTCTGAAGCAAAGAATCCGGAGCAAAATCTGGGAAATCTGGAAGTGAAGAAAATTGGAGCAAAATGTCTGGAAGCAAAGAATCCGGAAGCAAAGAGTCTGGAAGTAAAGAATCTGGAAGTGAAGAAAATTGGAGCAAAATGTCTGGAAGCAAAGAATCCGGAAGCAATGGGCCTGGAAGTAAAGAATCTGGAAGTGAAGAAAATTGGAGCAAAATGTCTGGAAGCAAAGAATCCGGAAGCAATGGGCCTGGAAGTAAAGAATCTGGAAGTGAAGAAAATTGTAGCAAAATGTCTGGAAGCAAAGAATCCGGAAGCAATGGGCCTGGAAGTAAAAGAATCTAAAGAATCTGAAAGTGAAGAAAATTGGAGCAAAGAGTCTGGAAGTAATGAATCTGATGGTTGCGTCATTGACTGCTCCCTCGGAAAGTATCTGCCACATCCAACTGACTGCCGCAAGTTCATCCAGTGTGCCCCGTATGGTCCCGAAGAGATGCCTTGTGCTCCTGGAACGGTCTGGAACCAACAGAAACTCACCTGTGATCACGAAATGGGCTTTCTCTTTGTGACAGGCAGCTACTGACTCCAGAAGTCTACCATGTGGAGGAGGTAGTGTGGAACGGAAGGTGGAACGGTTGGAGAACGGAAGTAAACGGAGGAGACGAAGGAAACGGAGGTGCGAGACGAAGGAAACGAGGTGGAGGACGATGTAACGGAGGTGGAGATAGTGGAGATGAAGGAAAGAGTGAAAACGGAAGTGGGGATAGTGGAAATGGCGAAGGAGGTGAGAACTGTCAGGATGAAGTGAGTGCCTGTAAATTCTGGGCTGCCAATAATGACTGCTACTGCAAGCCAACTGATGGAGATTGCTCATGGCAAACTTATGTTGCCAAGACATGTCCCAAGAGTTGTGGAACATGTAATGAAGGTGGAAATGGAGGTGGTGATGGAAGCATTGACGGTTGCGTCATTGACTGCCCTCGGAAGTAAATGCCACATCCAACTGACTGCGCAAGTTCATCCAGTGTGCCCCGTATGGTCCCGAAGAGATGCCTTGTGCTCCTGGAACGGTCTGGAACCAACAGAAACTCACCTGTGATCACGAATGGGCTTCTCCTTGTGTGACAGGCAGCTACTTGACTTCAGAAGGTCTACCATGTGGAGGAGGTAGTGTGGAAACGGAAGTGGAGGACGGTGGAGACGAAGGAAACGGAGGTGGAGACGGAGGAAACGGAGGTGGAGACGAAGGAAAACGGAGGTGGAGACGATGGTAGAGGTGGAGATAGTGAGATGAAGGAAAGAGTGAAAACGGAAGTGGGGATAGTGGGAATGGCGAAGGAGGTGAGAACTGTCAGGATGAAGTGAGTGCCTGTAAATTCTGGGCTGCCAATAATGACTGCTACTGCAAGCCAACTGATGGAGATTGCTCATGGCAAACTTATGTTGCCAAGACATGTCCCAAAAGTTGTGGAACATGTAATGAAGGTGGAAATGGAGGTGGTGATGGAGGCATTGACGGTTGCGTCATTGACTGCTCCCTCGGAAAGTATCTGCCACATCCAACTGACTGCCGCAAGTTCATCCAGTGTGCCCCGTATGGTCCCGAAGAGATGCCTTGTGCTCCTGGAACGGTCTGGAACCAACAGAAACTCACCTGTGATCACGAATGGGCTTCTCCTTGTGTGACAGGCAGCTACTTGACTCCAGAAGGTCTACCATGTGGAGGAGGTAGTGGTGGAAACGGAAGTGGAGACGGTGGAGACGAAGGAAACGGAGGTGGAGACGAAGGAAACAGAGGTGGAGACGAAGGAAACGGAGGTGGAGACGAAGGAAACGGAGACGAAACGGAGTGGAGACGAAGGAAACGGAGGTGGAGACGATGGTAACGGAGTGAGATAGTGAGGAAGGAAGAGTGAAAACGGAAGTGGGATAGTGGGAATGGCGAAGGAGGTGAGAACTGTCAGGATGAAGTGAGTGGCTGTAAATTCTGGGCTGCCAATAATGACTGCTACTGCAAGCCAACTGATGGAGATTGCTCATGGCAAACTTATGTTGCCAAGACATGTCCCAAGAGTTGTGGAACATGTAATGAAGGTGGAAATGGAGGTGGTGATGGAAGCATTGACGGTTGCGTCATTGACTGCTCCCTCGGAAAGTATCTGCCACATCCAACTGACTGCCGCAAGTTCATCCAGTGTGCCCCGTATGGTCCCGAAGAGATGCCTTGTGCTCCTGGAACGGTCTGGAACCAACAGAAACTCACCTGTGATCACGAATGGGCTTCTCCTTGTGTGACAGGCAGCTACTTGACTCCAGAAGGTCTACCATGTGGAGGAGGTAGTGGTGGAAACGGAAGTGGAGACGGTGGAGACAAAGGAAACGGAGGTGGAGACGAAGGAAACGGAGGTGGAGACGAAGGAAACGAGGAAACGGAGATGGAGACGAAGGAAACGGAGGTGGAGACGAAGGAAACGGAGGTGGAGACGATGGTAACGGAGGTGGAAATAGTGGAGATGAAGGAAAGAGTGAAAACGGAAGTGGGGATAGTGGAAATGGCGAAGGAGGTGAGAACTGTCAGGATGAAGTGAGTGCCTGTAAATTCTGGGCTGCCAATAATGACTGCTACTGCAAGCCAACTGATGGAGATTGCTCATGGCAAACTTATGTTGCCAAGACATGTCCCAAGAGTTGTGGAACATGTAATGAAGGTGGAAATGGAGGTGGTGATGGAAGCATTGACGGTTGCGTCATTGACTGCTCCCTCGGAAAGTATCTGCCACATCCAACTGACTGCCGCAAGTTCATCCAGTGTGCCCCGTATGGTCCCGAAGAGATGCCTTGTGCTCCTGGAACGGTCTGGAACCAACAGAAACTCACCTGTGATCACGAATGGGCTTCTCCTTGTGTGACAGGCAGCTACTTGACTTCAGAAGGTCTACCATGTGGAGGAGGTAGTGGTGGAAACGGAAGTGGAGACGGTGGAGACGAAGGAAACGGAGGTGGAGACGAAGGAAACGAGGTGGAGACGAAGGAAACGGAGGTGGAGACGAAGGAAACGGAGGTGGAGACGATGGTAACGGAGGTGGAGATAGTGGAGATGAAGGAAAGAGTGAAAACGGAAGTGGGGATAGTGGGAATGGCGAAGGAGGTGAGAACTGTCAGGATGAAGTGAGTGCCTGTAAATTCTGGGCTGCCAATAATGACTGCTACTGCAAGCCAACTGATGGAGATTGCTCATGGCAAACTTATGTTGCCAAGACATGTCCCAAGAGTTGTGGAACATGTAATGAAGGTGGAAATGGAGGTGGTGATGGAAGCATTGACGGTTGCGTCATTGACTGCTCCCTCGGAAAGTATCTGCCACATCCAACTGACTGCCGCAAGTTCATCCAGTGTGCCCCGTATGGTCCCGAAGAGATGCCTTGTGCTCCTGGAACGGTCTGGAACCAACAGAAACTCACCTGTGATCACGAATGGGCTTCTCCTTGTGTGACAGGCAGCTACTTGACTCCAGAAGGTCTACCATGTGGAGGAGGTAGTGGCGGAAATGGAAGTGAAGATGGAGACAGCGGAAGCGAAGGTGGTGGTGAAGGTGGAAATGGAGGTGGAGACGACGGAAACGGTGAAAACGGAGGTGGTGATGGAGGTGAAGATTGTCCACTGTCGTGTCCAGAAAAAGAAGGTCTTTTCCCTTATCCCCGGGATTGTAAGAAATGGATTCATTGTTCC
>NW_020870085.1:516163-518663 GCF_003789085.1 Penaeus vannamei | reverse complement strand
CTGTATGCTATACATCAGGGGTGGCCAACCAGTCACTCGCGATCGACTGGTCGATCAGTTGCCTGTTTTGAGTCGATCACACTGTTAATAATTCGTTATTTCCGAAGTTGTCACGCAAATAGCTGCAATAGCATATCCAAGGACTTATGATACCTGGGTTATTATATTTCTCTTCTTTTCTAGAAATAAGTTGTATTTATATTTATAATGATGGACAAGTCTGCACAACATATAATTATACATTTATGGAAGCTGGCGGGGTAACGTCATAGGGGAGGACTTATTGCATGGACTGTGACATAGTTGACATATATACGTCATGCAAGCGTGAGTAACGTCGCACGAGAAAGGCACGGAGCGGCTCATTACTGGATTACGGCGGGTGTTGCCAGGACAAAGAATTGCCTCCTGTTATTTTTCCTTAGTATATTCCCTTATATATATTCATATGAATAAGACTAGTTTCCAAATTGTTTTAGGATCTTTTGGTGATGCATTAGTTACGTTTATATTAAATCAGTCCATTTTTCCAAGTGGGGCTGTTAAAACGGAGTTTAAGTCAAATCCTTTCTATGCGGGAAGGGAAACAAATGAAGATGCATGCACATCCTTAGTGGATTGACTCTCACAGAGGAGATTACTCGTTCTGTTCGTTGGGGGTGACTCAGGTAGTGTCAAGCTGGCTAGGGAGAGACTGCGGGGAGAAGCACTGGACTCTTGGAGATTATGGCGAAGGGATAGCAGGGTAGACAGTTGGATATCCCTGGCTGATAATCTAGGGCTAATGTATAGCCCTCTTCCCTGTGTATACACGTCGATATGCAAGTTTCTCAGAGCTCGTAGACATAAAGGGGAGTTATTGTAATCTTTCTTTCATAGGGTCTATGCAGCCGCGGCGGATCTCCGGGGTTTTGAGCTCCCGAAAGAGTTTTTGGCTACCCAGAAGGATTTCTCGGGTATGGAGGATGCTAGGGAATTTTTACGGTCATAACACACGTGGTCCGAATCCCATGGCTGTTCAACTTATAACAGTGAAGAGGATGATGGTAAGCAACCAGCACAGACAGTGGCTGCCGCACCCAAGGTCGCAGTAGGCAAGACTTCCCAGAACATACAGGAAAATAATCAGTCTAGACCCTCTACAGGGGCCGAGGGTGGCACAGAGAGAATGTCAGTAAAAGTTAAGAGTAGTAAGAACGGTAACACGGGTGGCCATGGGTTGACAGCACTTCAAAGGTATGAGCTAGATGTGTGTGATTTCTACAGAGATGCCAGCCATTCCATGAATATTTGCATCCTTTGAGAGGAAGTGGATATCATCGGAAAAAAAAGGGGCGGTACCTTCACGACCAACCACAAGAGTCTTGTGTGCTTTGTAAGAGGGCTGGGCAACTTTGGACATATGATTTATCTTTAAGCAGAAGGTTAAGGACATTACTAGGCAGCAAGGGCCACAGCTTTCGTCTGAAGCACGAAGTGGTGCTTGGGTTCAGTATATGAGAGAGTGCTTTCATTGTGGGAAGACTGGATGCATTAAGAAAGATTGTCCTGATCTTTTAAGTAAATCACAGGGGAAGGATCCTCCCCCACCATATCCAGAAAACGGTTAAGGGCAGGGACGGTTCGAGCCTCTCCCAAGGTTTGCAGGGACCTAGTTAGTCATATGGAGAGGTCAGACTTCCATGGTAATAGACCTGTAACGGTTTCTACTTTGGGGTCTGGGATGGTATTATTTGACGTGCATGTGGAGGGATGGACACCAGCGCCAAGTCGTCATTAGAGAAATGGGATTATCTTCCAATTAGGCATTCTCGTAGGAGAGTTCAGTGGGGAGATGGGTCCACTTTGTTCCCACTGACCTTTAGACAAGTTACAGTGCAGCATACTTTCTTGGTTGTGGATACGTGGGCCCTTCCTTGTCAGATGGTAATTAGTACTGACTTTACAGATGCTCATAGAGTCTTTTCTTTGCGACCTACATCTCTGACAACAAATGGCCAACAGGTGAGGGTTGTATAGCAGCAGCCAAGGGAGGTTTGGTCAAACGCTGACAAAAATTATTCGTTTGGTACCACTAAAAACAACGTTTAGAGACTAAGGTTGAAATCCCTGAAGGCTGTTTATCAAAGACAGTGTTTGTAAATAAATTGTCTTGGCCTATTTGTGGATATGGAGCAATTGAATGGTTAATAGTTAAAAGCAAAATAAATGTGCTAGATATTTAAGGTCATACAGCATTATAGGAAAGTATATTAAAAGAGGGGTGAAGGATGATAGTTGCTATGCGTCAACTATCTAGAGTAATCTTGAAAGGTTGAAGATGGGTAAAGGAGTTGCTGTGTGAATGGGCTATGGTTGGTCTAGGTAAGGGAATTACATAAGTGTTTCACGTGTGTATCCAGGAGGGAGTGGAAATGATAGAGGGGATGGAGGATGGGAGAATGTACGTGTAGTTGGAGTTGAGGGGGTGGGTTGTGGTGGGAGTAGGAGGAAGTGGTGT
>NW_020870085.1:508663-511163 GCF_003789085.1 Penaeus vannamei | reverse complement strand
CCAAACCGAACCAGGTCACAGCCACGTCGATGACGAGGGGATGGAACGCCTCATGGATGGGACTGCCACAGACCCTACCTACTACGGCATCCGCCTCTTTGCAGAAAACCCAAAAAAATACGAGTACTCTGATCGCTATGAAATAGGCCAAGAAATTATCAATAAGCGAATAAAGTGGCTACTGACGAAAGAGGAGCATGCAATCGTGGTCACGATAAAGAAACTACACCAACACTTAAAGGACGGTAACTTAAAGGTCACCAACGGAATGATTGAACGTTGTGACAACATGCACGCTATTCATAATGGGTTCCTCATTCAATAACAACACAATACACATGGGACACCATACATTACACTCACGCCTCACCATTATACAACACAACGTACTACACTGGCCAACACGCAAAACAGAACTCTGTAACACATACAGGAAACACGACCCACACATCATCCTCATAAACAGTCATGGGCTCAATAACACCACTCCATTGAAGATCTTCACTTACACTGTCTATTCTTCCAACCAATCACAGGAAAGAAGCGATGGCGTAGCAATTGCGATCAAAAACGACATACCTCACAAAATCATAAA
The DNA here is from genome assembly GCF_003789085.1 of Penaeus vannamei. Classification (NCBI taxonomy): domain Eukaryota; kingdom Metazoa; phylum Arthropoda; class Malacostraca; order Decapoda; family Penaeidae; genus Penaeus; species Penaeus vannamei. Next base: position 510,568 of record NW_020870085.1, on the reverse strand, counting down.
TAACTTCACCTCAGACCTTTTGGCAGTCGAAGTAAACACACCACAAGGACCCATCATACTGGCAACACTATACATACCACCACGAAGACAATACATTCCCGAACCTGACATCCTGCAGCTCCTGAGGCACAACAAACCAATATACATCATGGGAGATTTCAACGCCCACCACACACTCTTTGGCTACAACGACACAAATGCAGTTGGCAGAGGCCTGGCCTCTTACATACAACAAGGAAGACTCACACACCTCGGTCCACACACACCAACATACATTGCACATAACGCAGCGACAACACCTGACATAGTACTCGCGAACCACATAGCACACCTACACTACCACATTACCACAGATGACGTCACCTCCAGTGATCACCTCCCTGTAATATAACACTGTCAACAAACCCCATCATGACCCCAACACAACCCCGAGAATCCTTCAAACATGCAAACTGGGAGGGATTTAAACAAGCACTCGAAAACACACAAGTAATCGATCTCGAGGGTCAGCCCACGCACATGATAAACAACCACCTTGAACAGTGGTACACAGACATACAGACGGCCCGTGAGGCCAACATACCCAAAACAACATACAAAACTATCCCCCATTACAGAGAAACACATCATCTGAAATTGCTGAAAATACAATACAGGCATCTACACGAACTTTCAATAACACGGGGCTGGGACGCACAACTACGCACACGATACAGAGAAATACAAACACAGCTCACACACGAAGTTAGAGTAATGAGCAATCAACACTGGGAAACACTAGCGAGGAAACTATGCCAGAACACGAAAGATCCCAAGAAATTTTGGAGCTCCTTCAAAATGCTCATGGGATCGAACAGACAGACAGTCTCATACATTTACAACGCACACAGACAGAGGGTGAACTCGGTGGAGGGGATGGAGGCACTCCACAGGGAATTCTGGCAACAGAATTTCCAGATCTCCCCGCCGAGAACGCCCGCTTCGATAACACCACAGAGACCGAGGTCACAAACTACTTACAACAACACAGAAACCTAACTCTCCCAGAAAACATCATAACACTGAACAATCTCACAGAGGACAGTCCCCTCTCCACACCCATCACTCCAGAAGAAATAATAAACACAATAAAACACACGAAAACACAACACCAGGAGCAAGCAACATAAACAAAACAATCATTGAACATCTGCCACCCACTATGATCCGCAAGCTACGCCATATCTTCAACGCCTGCTTGGCTACAGGATATTTTCCCGACAAATTCAAACACGCAACTATCACCCTTATTGCGAAGTCGGGGAAGTCAGCACACGAGGTGGGAATTACCGCCCCATCTCGTTGCTGGAAGTTCCCGGGAAACTGCTGGAGAGGCTTATTACCCGCAGACTCATCACCCACCTTGAAAACAACAACAACACAACAGTAGGCAATACGGCTTTCGCCCACACAGGGGGACCGAGAGTGCGATTGCACTCGCTTACGAGGAAATCGCTCTCGGTCTCGCTAACAAGCACCAGATCAACATCATACTACGAGACGTCAGCAAGGCCTTTGACAAGGTCTGGCATGACGGCCTCAAATACAAAATAATACAACTACAACTCCCTACACATCTCACGCGCCTCCTCTGCAGTTTCCTGGACCATAGGACTGCCACAATACGCCTGGGATCCCACCTGGGCACCCCCCTCCACCTGAGAAGTGGAGTACCACAGGGAAGCGTTCTCTCGCCAACCCTTTATATCCTGTACACAGCCAATCTGCCACAGCCAACACCACACAGTAACTACTTTTCTTATGCAGACGACGTCACGCAGATTATCTCACACCCCTCTAAATCACAACATATCATGAAACTCACAACACAACGAGCTATACAGAACATCAACACATTGAGCACCA
>NW_020870085.1:489505-503563 GCF_003789085.1 Penaeus vannamei | reverse complement strand
GGATATCCAACTTGCTCGCCGTATCCGCGGAGAGCGCGCCTAAGATTTTGGTTGCTAGCTTGCTTGCATACATCAAAATCATCCTCCTCGGCCCTTTTCAGGGCCTAAACTAATCAATATTGAGATGAAAACATGACATGCTTCCTTTTTTTTTTTTCTTGTTTGCTTTAGTTTTTGATGTCAAATGTAACCAGCAATGACGATTATAATCAATGACATTGCATAGATAGATAGATAGATAGGTATGCAACTAGTAAGGTAAGGCACGAAGCCATGCATGACTGACTTTCAACATGTTGTCAACGCACTTGATTTCCTTATCGTATACGTTTCGGTATGAGTACTATGCCAAATATTAAATACTACAACAATATACATTGTTATTTGTCGAGCGACCGACCGGCAAACAGACATACAGACACACACTGTCTTAAACACAAGTCCTTACTAAATATAATAATAATGTGACTAACAGACTGACTAAAATATTGACTATATGTTAATGACTGACTTCAAAGTTCAACAAACAAACACACTTGTGTGTAGGCAATAATCAATATAAACAATAAACACTACAATCACCAAACACCCCACCTAACCTACCTCAACCAATATATTATATAATATTTTATAGAAAACACTAAGAAATATACAATTACAAATCAAAGCTTGCGCCAACCATTAAAGCACGTGGTTTATATCCCCGCATATTTGATCTTGTTTGCTTGTTTATGTGTATAATAATAATGTTATATAACATTGAAGATCGAATGACACATGCTGTTTATATATATAAATCAATATAATGTCTTGACAATTATACAAATCTATCTATCTATCTATATAATACACACACACACCTACAACATAACATATATATATATATATATATAATTATATATAACTATATACATAATATATGAAATATATATATATATCTGTATACATATACACGTATGTCTAATATAAATCTATTCACCCACCCTCTTACATTAATACATACCCTATTCATTGATATGTCATGCATAATGCATGTGGTATATTTCTAATTATGGAAGACATATATGTTACTATGATATACAGGCATATATACTTTCAACATATATTCTATACATCTATATATATATTCACACACAGCTTTCATCTCTCTCTCTCTCGTATATCACACACACACACTTCCTCTATCCTTAATCATACAGACAAACACACACACACACTTCAGTAAAAACGATTAAAATGAATCCCTTACTCGAAATCTAACGATTCAAACGACTATTACATTGATATATATGTTGATATTACTGTACTTTGAAAGAATGCACAAGGCAAATTGGTTAATGTCATTTCTATCTACTTTTGCATGTTCTGTGGCTCCTAAAGGAGCCGATGTTGTTGTAGGAGACCGGAGAAACCGAGCAACCAAGCAATTTACTTAGAGGAAGTGTACTTGGTGACGGCCTTGGTGCCCTCGCTGACAGCGTGCTTGGCCAGTTCACCGGGGAGCAGAAGCCTGACGGCGGTCTGAATCTCCCGGCTGGTGATGGTGGAACGCTTGTTGTAGTGGGCAAGGCGGGAAGCCTCAGCGGCAATGCGCTCAAAAATGTCATTCACGAAAGAATTCATGATGGACATGGCCTTGGAGGAGATACCGGTGTCAGGGTGGACCTGCTTCAACACCTTGTAGATGTAGATGCTGTAGCTCTCCTTCCTCCTGCGCTTCTTCTTCTTATCACCCTTGGTGATAGACTTTTGGGCCTTACCGGCCTTCTTGGCAGCCTTTCCGGAAGTCTTGGGTGGCATGATTGACAACACTCGCAAGAGGTATTGCTATAAACTCCAAACTATGATTTTTCCTTTTATAGTGCACCACCAGCGCCAGCCTCGGCTGGCCAAGGAAAGCGTGGGCCACGCTATTGGCTCAATCCCCGGCCATCCCGCATTGCCACATGTCCCAATGAGACCGTTTCACCTGGAGCCACCTATAAATACCAAGCTTTGCCCCGCAACTATGACCCACCATCACCTAGTCATTGCGAAGGAGTAAAAGTTCATGCCAAAAAGAACAAACCAAAGTGTCACTGAGCAACCCTGGTCTACCGGGGCCTCAGTCGCGCGCCGCGGTCTTTTTTGCACTGATTTTTGCTCATTAACGTAATTCCGTAAAGTAAATAACTCTGCTTCTGCAGAGTTCTGCCACTCGCCTCTTCAAGGTGTTTTCTTGTTCAGCTATTAACGGTGATACGGGAAGATCTGTACCTCTCCCCAGACCCGCAGCTCTCACTATCACAGGGCAACCTGTATAGTGAGGCCCAGCAGTCTGAGGCGACATCTAGGTACGCTTTGCCTCTCTCTAAACTCCTTTCCTTTCTTGTGGTCACCTGGACCTACATAAACCCCCCGTGGGTTTTTGTATTCGTCTGGGTGGCGCGCCGCTTACCTGTTGCCCCTTTGTAGCAAGGATTGGCAATAAGGGAGTGGCCCATCACAAAGCTCCGATCCTCAAGTGCACTGGAGAACGCAACCAGTCTGTCACTTTGGGGGGTCGAGTGTAGGCTCTCCAATCACCCCTTTCAACCCCACCTCTCACCTCTTTCACCTCACCCTCACCCTCACCTCACCTTCACTCTCACCTTCTCCTCTCCTCTCTCACCTCACCTGCATACCCCTGCCACCCTTATGTCCCCCGACCATGGCCAAAATTAAGATCAAAGTCCTCGGTGGTCCCTCACCGAGGAAACGTGACTTGCTCGCCAATGCACTCTATGGTGCTGAGATCAGAGTACTTCGGTACATAGCTATCCAGGATGGATACCTGGCCCTCATCGACGACGACGACATCCAAGCCGAGAAACTCTTCTCAAAGGATGTCGTCCTGTCTCTGGAGAAGCTTGGCTTCTCCCCCGTCCTACCTGTGGACATGAAGGCGAAGCTCACGCTTGTCTTTAAAAAACTGGACCGTCAGGTCGTTAATGAATCCCCCCTCGATATCGAGGACGAGATCACTGCCGCCTTCCCAGAGGCCCAGGTTGACAACATTTGTGATGAAGGCCAACCACATCATCAAAGTCAGATTCACGACCACGCCACTGCCAAAGCAATCAAGGAGAAGGGGATGTACCTTTTCAAGCTGTATGTTGCCCCCTGGCAGATAGAGTTCGAAAGGTACACCCCTATCCGGCAATGTATGAATTGCTTTGGATATGGCCACCTGAAAAACCACTGCAAAGAGGAGAAGAGGACCAGATGCACTGAATGTGGTTCCTCTACCCACTCATTTAGGGACTGTAGAAGTCAAGTCAAGAAATGTCTTAACTGTGGGGGTGCCCACAGGACATTTGCCAATAGCTGCCCCATGAGAAAGGAGGCAATGAAGACTTCTCAGGAGAAGTCGAAGGAGAAGGAGAAGGAGAAGAGACCAGACCCATCAGGGCTGTGGCCCAAAAGGCAGCACAGAGACTGTGCAGGCTACCACTAATGCCTGGAAGCCTTTAATAAACCAGGTCCGTCAGGACATCAAGCAAAAGACCCCTGATCCCACAATCCACCTTGCCCTCCCTGATAATCTCTCCAAGAGATACTCGTGGTCCTTCTCCACGCCCACCTTCAGAACCTCATTGCCCCTGAGAAAGGGTTCAGACACCATGCCAAGGCAGCTTTTGGCAAACAACAATCTCCCTGATCTCGATCTCGGAGATTCAAACTCCTGGGGAATCCTCAAAGTCATCGAGCCCCCAACCATGACTATCCAGGCTCCTCCTGAACCCCAGCCCCAGAGACCTCAACCTCCACAGGTTCAGGCACCACCCCAGCCCCAGAGGCCTCAACCTTCACAGGTTCAGGCACCACAACCTCAGCCCCAGACCTCAGACTGTACGGTTCAGGTACAGGAGCCCCAGCCTGCCCAGATGTCAGAGCCTCAGCCTGCTGAGGCCCAGACAGCTGCACCCCAGTCATCTCCCCAGGAGTCATCACCAACATCCGCACCCCCACCACAGGCCCATCTGTGAGGCCAAAGTACATACACATCCCCTCAGAGGCTGAAACCAGGGATATCCTCAGTGATACCCCTCTCGACACACCTGGTCCCCCACCACCCACACCTGACCAAACCGAACCAGGTCACAGCCACGTCGATGACGAGGGGATGGAACGCCTCATGGATGGGACTGCCACAGACCCTACCTACTACGGCATCCGCCTCTTTGCAGAAAATCCAAAAAAATACGAGTACTCTGATCGCTATGAAATAGGCCAAGAAATTATCAATAAGCGAATAAAGTGGCTACTGACGAAAGAGGAGCATGCAATCGTGGTCACGATAAAGAAACTACACCAACACTTAAAGGACGGTAACTTAAAGGTCACCAACGGAATGATTGAACGTTGTGACAACATGCACGCTATTCATAATGGGTTCCTCATTCAATAACAAACAAATACACATGGGACACCATACATTACACTCACGCCTCACCATTATACAACACAACGTACTACACTGGCCAACACGCAAAACAGAACTCTGTAACACATACAGGAAACACGACCCACACATCATCCTCATAAACAGTCATGGGCTCAATAACACCACTCCATTGAAGATCTTCACTTACACTGTCTATTCTTCCAACCAATCACAGGAAAGAAGCGATGGCGTAGCAATTGCGATCAAAAACGACATACCTCACAAAATCATAAATAACTTCACCTCAGACCTTTTGGCAGTCGAAGTAAACACACCACAAGGACCCATCATACTGGCAACACTATACATACCACCACGAAGACAATACATTCCCGAACCTGACATCCTGCAGCTCCTGAGGCACAACAAACCAATATACATCATGGGAGATTTCAACGCCCACCACACACTCTTTGGCTACAACGACACAATGCAGTTGGCAGAGGCCTGGCCTCTTACATACAACAAGGAAGACTCACACACCTCGGTCCACACACACCAACATACATTGCACATAACGCAGCGACAACACCTGACATAGTACTCGCGAACCACATAGCACACCTACACTACCACATTACCACAGATGACGTCACCTCCAGTGATCACCTCCCTGTAATAATAACACTGTCAACAAACCCCATCATGACCCCAACACAACCCCGAGAATCCTTCAAACATGCAAACTGGGTGGATTTAAACAAGCACTCGAAAACACACAAGTAATCGATCTCGAGGGTCAGCCCACGCACATGATAAACAACCACCTTGAACAGTGGTACACAGACATACAGACGGCCCGTGAGGCCAACATACCCAAAACAACATACAAAACTATCCCCCATTACAGAGAAACACATCATCTGAAATTGCTGAAAATACAATACAGGCATCTACACGAACTTTCAATAACACGGGGCTGGGACGCACAACTACGCACACGATACAGAGAAATACAAACACAGCTCACACACGAAGTTAGAGTAATGAGCAATCAACACTGGGAAACACTAGCGAGGAAACTATGCCAGAACACGAAAGATCCAAGAAATTTTGGAGCTCCTTCAAAATGCTCATGGGATCGAACAGACAGACAGTCTCATACATTTACAACGCACACAGACAGAGGGTGAACTCGGTGGAGGGGATGGAGGCACTCCACAGGGAATTCTGGCAACAGAATTTCCAGATCTCCCCGCCGAGAACGCCCGCTTCGATAACACCACAGAGACCGAGGTCACAAACTACTTACAACAACACAGAAACCTAACTCTCCCAGAAAACATCATAACACTGAACAATCTCACAGAGGACAGTCCCCTCTCCACACCCATCACTCCAGAAGAAATAATAAACACAATAAAACACACGAAAAACACAACACCAGGAGCAAGCAACATAAACAAAACAATCATTGAACATCTGCCACCCACTATGATCCGCAAGCTACGCCATATCTTCAACGCCTGCTTGGCTACAGGATATTTCCCGACAAATTCAAACACGCAACTATCACCCTTATTGCGAAGTCGGGGAAGTCAGCACACGAGGTGGGGAATTACCGCCCCATCTCGTTGCTGGAAGTTCCCGGAAACTGCTGGAGAGGCTTATTACCCGCAGACTCATCACCCACCTTGAAAACAACAACAAACACAACAGTAGGCAATACGGCTTTCGCCCACACAGGGGGACCGAGAGTGCGATTGCACTCGCTTACGAGGAAATCGCTCTCGGTCTCGCTAACAAGCACCAGATCAACATCATACTACGAGACGTCAGCAAGGCCTTTGACAAGGTCTGGCATGACGGCCTCAAATACAAAATAATACAACTACAACTCCCTACACATCTCACGCCTCCTCTGCAGTTTCCTGGACCATAGGACTGCCACAATACGCCTGGGATCCCACCTGGGCACCCCCCTCCACCTGAGAAGTGGAGTACCACAGGGAAGCGTCCTCTCGCCAACCCTTTATATCCTGTACACAGCCAATCTGCCACAGCCAACACCACACAGTAACTACTTTTCTTATGCAGACGACGTCACGCAGATTATCTCACACCCCTCTAAATCACAACATATCATGAAACTCACAACACAACGAGCTATACAGAACACAACACATTTGAGCACCATTGGAAAAATACAGACTAACATGAACAAATTCAAACTCATCCACATCGCACGCAGATACTCACAACCCATCACAATCAACAACACTCACATCCCATACTCAAACAGGGAAACATTCTCGGTTTCCACCTCTCAACCACTGGATTCACCACACACATCAAACAGAGAATCACACAAGCACGCACAATACTCACCAAACTCCGACGCTTCTCATGCTGCACACCACGAACCAAACTCAGACTATACAAAACAACTGTCAGACCAATTCTCGAATATACAGCTGTCCCGCTGGTTGCAATATCTCACTCCAAAAACTCAAAATGCAATCAGTACAGAACAAAGCACTACTCTGGGTACACGGCGCAACAAGATTAGACTTTATTTCCTCAGAAACTCTACACCGAACATACAGCATCGAGCCACTCAACACACGCATACACAGACGCGCACAAAACACCTGGGCCCGCCTACGCGAACAAGAAGACGCAAACTACAATAACATTATCGACAGACACACGAACACACACAACAACCACACCTGGTGGCCCCGCACACTCCCAATCACGGAAACACCGACACCCGCACCAATATACGCATCCACACACTGACCTTTATCATGACCACGATTGCCCATCTATGTTTCTTTGTTCAAGGCTAAAACAAAATAAATAAAAAATAAATAAAACAGAAGTCACCCTCAGAATCCCCAAAGGATTGGCTAATCCACGCTGCACAGCTATAACAACTTAAGAAAGCGAGCAAGCTTCGAGCCTGCCAGCCGCAGCTGGCGGTATCTGGCAGGTACATGCGTGCGGCGCGGATCAGCCAATCACGGGGGAGAGAGGGCTGGCCACCTTGGCGTGGCTCAAAGGTATATATTCCGCGTTGAAGTTCCCACGATTAGTCACTTTGCCCGCTTCGGCCCGCCTAGTGGTCGTGGAATCGTCAACACGGAATTATACACGGAGTTATTTCAAGGACTGAACATCTTACAAACTTGCTACGGACTCTGACTCGATTGCCTGTGATTATGGGATTGCACTCGTGCAATTGCATAAGGCAGACACGCGAGTCAGAGGACGAGCAGGATGGAGATGTTCTACGGAAAAAGGAAGAAAAAACAAACAAAAACTTCCAAAAAAAAAAAAAAAAAAAAAAAAAAAAAAAAAAAAAAAATTAGCCTTGTTATTTTGTTATGTTATGTTCTATTGTTCTTCACCCTATCTCTTCAACACCAGTATCTGGCTGACACAATGCTTTGGTAAGAGCTTACCTGTGTGTATGCATGCATGTATTTATATATGTATATTATATATACATATATATGTATATGTATGTATGCACGCGGCGGCTCTCTTGCTTAATGCTCTGTGTCAGCCTCTTCTGCCACCTATTTCTTACGTCACTCTGACGACCCCAGAGCAACCATCCTCCCTGTCTGTTCCTTGTTCCTCTGCACCTTTTCTAACTGCTATTTTACCACCGTTATTGTTCCGTTTTGTTTTATTCTCACTATTTGTGTACTATGCTCCCCTTTCGTCCCCTCCCCTTTTGACTCGTCAGACCCAGTTGTCAATGAATTAATCTCCCCACGCATGTTTTTATTATACCACTTTATTCGCTTATCCTCTCCCCCTTCACTCACCCCATCTCATCCCTCACCCATCTCTATCTAGAATATTTCTCCTTCATCATCCATCAGACATCATCTCGCTCTGCCCTGGAACTCCCCACCTCTCTCTGCAACTGTTTGCTTTTGTTTACAGCAATAAAATCAAATAAAAAATTAATATAATATAAAAACCCAAAATATAGTTCCTTTGTTTTTTCGTTCAAGTAGAATTAGCCATTGTTTCCTTAACACATCAAATAAGAAAATCAATAAAAAACAATAAAAAGAAAATCAATAAAAAACAATAAAAAGAAAATCAATAAAAACTATCTATTTACTTTAATTGTTCTGTAATCACTTTGTTATTCTATAAAAATAAAACCAATAAAAACAACAAAAATTATATAAAACTCAAAAACAAAATAAAAAAACAAAATCAAACAAAAGAGGTATTTACGTTTATTTACTTTTATTTAAGTTAACAATTTTAACCAGTAAAGTAACTTAACTTGCCGCCCCCCCCCACTAACTCCAGATATGAACGAGCATTATTTTATTATATATGTTAACCATGCAAGGGGTTTCGCCCCCCTTCTTTTAATCTCCTACTCTCTTTCCATTTCTCTCTTTACGCCCTCTTACCTCTCTCCCCTTCAATTCCTCACTTTACTCCATAATCTTTCCTTTCCTTTCCGCAACTATGATTTTTGATTCTTTTGAGCAAAGTCATAGCAAACTATCAACATGTCTGGTCGTGGTAAGGGCGGTAAGGTAAAGGGCAAGTCAAAGTCCCGCTCAAGCAGGGCCGGCCTTCAGTTCCCCGTCGGTAGGATTCACCGCCTTCTGCGTAAGGGCAACTATGCTGAACGTGTAGGTGCTGGTGCCCCTGTGTACCTCGCTGCCGTTATGGAGTACTTGGCTGCTGAAGTCCTCGAGTTGGCAGGTAATGCCGCCCGTGACAACAAGAAGACCCGTATCATCCCCCGTCACTTGCAGCTGGCCATCCGTAACGACGAAGAGCTCAACAAGCTCCTCTCTGGCGTTACCATCGCCCAGGGTGGTGTCCTGCCCAACATCCAGGCTGTGCTCCTCCCCAAGAAGACCGAGAAGAAGTAAATACTTTCCGTATTACCTCTTTTCAACTACATCGGCTCCTTTTGGAGCCACAAAGACTAAATAAGAGAAATATCTGACCAAACCAACCAGCAACCAAGCAAACCAAACCAATAAATATTCCTGTTATGTTATCTGGACTAGCAATAATGGAACTCACAATAAAATACCCACTGTCGATACAATAATGTAGTGAACGCTATCACTCATACATTGAAACTGAGCAAAATTGCAACCAAAACAATACAATACAGGAAACCCATTTCATATACAACTCCCTTGCACTTTGTATGTATGTATAAACAAACATATGCAATATGTGTGTGAGTGCGCGTGCGTTTGCGTTAGTATAGAAATACTACTAAATAATAATGACTATATATAAAAAAATCTGTATATATATATATATATATATATATATATATATATATATATATATATATATATATATATATATATATATATATATATATATATATATATATACATAATATATAATATATATATATAATATATATATATATATATATATATATATATATATATATATTATATATATCTATATATATATATATTATATATATATATATATATATTATATATTATATATATATATATATATATATATATATATATATATTATATATATATATTATAATATATATATATATATATATATATATATATATATATATATATATATATATATATATATATATATATATTATATATATATATTATATATATTATATATATATATATATATATATATATATATGCATATATATGTATATACATATATAATATTAAATATATAACAATATATATGTATGTATGTATATAAATATATATTGTACATGTACGTGTATAAATAAATAAATAAATAAATGTTTGCGTCAGAAATTAATTAATTAATAAAATATTTTATTTTTATCACTAACCTTGATCATCATGGGAAATATGTACGCGTTCGTTTGTCTTGACCATGGCTGACCTCCCTCGTGTTTAGGAATCCGGTAAAGCGAACGGTGGCTAGGCTAGGGCGTACGAGTTCGTTCGACGTGACCGGGTGTGACCTGAAGTGTAGGAATAATGTTAGATTGAATGTTGCGTATGATTTGTTTTCCCCAATTAATATAATGAATCAAAACGGTAATGAAAATGCGTTCATCATTCAAATCAAAATGTAGAATAAAAATAGGAGACTGTATATATTTATATTACATCACTTTCGAATCTCTATATATCATGATGTATGCATGCAGCTATATATACAATATATAAAAAAATTTTATTTATTATGTATATATGTTAGGTATGTATGTGTGCAGGTGCATATGCATGTGCATGTATAAAGTGTACGTGTATCTTGTGTACATAAATATATATATGAAGAAAAGACATGAAGCGTTATGCATAATCTAAATATGACAATATCCTAGAAATGCATACCAGAAATATGACATATATGAAATACAATATTATATAGACACGCAATTATGACTATATTGTAAATAAATAACACTGACTCGACGTCTTACTCTGTAAAAACAAGCAAAAGTGACGAGCATCCATCCAAAAACTGCAACATGATTGATCATTAACAAAGACAGATAGAATGAAAATAATAAACAAATTGTAACGAATAATCAAACTTGGTTATGTTTTGTTATTTCATTTGTTCTTATGTATGCGCAGCAGTAGCAAAGTCACCCACCCCTGAAATATTGTTTGGAATGAAAAATAAAATCACAATACAAAAACAAGATTTGTGTCGTTCTATCCATTAATATCGGCAGTTCCGTGCAAACATGTCCGTTCAACTGACTAGGTAAGATTGTTAACAAATGTATACAAAACGTGCACCACTATGAAAAAAACACACATTATATACTGAAAGCGCTTTGCAAGTGTCCCACCGCACTGCCCACGTGTTCACGTGAAAAAAGATGAACAATAAATGACAAGTCTGACCTTCCGGGATAGGAGGAGGCACGCGACCGATGGTATTGGGGGAGAGTAAGTGAATTACAAAAACCCATAAAAGCGTTTTATACAACTAAGTATACAATGGGTATGACCTTTTATATAATAACAAATATTAGGTATATATTGATAAATAACTATATATTAAAATCTCAATAAAAATATCCTTTACTCACCCCTATGCGCATATTAAAAAACAGTTGTTTGTAAGCCGTATTATAATAACATACTACGAAATAAAAACGATTTGTCTCATTCAAAGATGCGATGAACATTTGTAAACATTTATCATGAACACCAAATATAAATATCATTAATGTTGTTACTTTGAATCGTACTGCGTAGGCCTATGTACAATATATATATATATTTCCTTTCATATATATAAAAATTAATCGTCACAGCAAAATTGTCAAAGAGTAATATATGTATTTTTATTATCATTTATTAATCACAAGACAATAGCAAGTATATTTTGTATCGAAACAAATATATTGCGTTCGTCTTTGCGGCATAACATGACAATCAATCACCCAGTACATGAAAAAAAACAACAACAACACTTGTACGTAATAAGCTATGTGTAATAATCGATAAATAACAAAGAGATATAACGATTAAAAAAATTATATCTATATAATATGAAAAAAATATATAATATAACAATAAATAATAATAATAATATTAACTATGATACAATAATACAGTAATTATAACATGTACTAACCTTAAAAATTAAGTCCTTCCAGTGCTTCCTTCGAAATTCAAAAAAATCGTCCGTGAAATGCGTTGTTATAAGTCCTTGATGTATTTTCATTTTGCCGTCACTGTGTCATAACAACACACACAAAAGAGCCTAATTCAAGTTATTCACAATACACACACAAAAATAATGCAAACAGTCTGTATCAGAAGCACTGTACAGCAGGATATGTTGACGCGACGACAGTTGGAATGCAAATGGAGGACTAGAGCTTCCGCGAGAGGTAACACAAACAGTGAGAAGGATTTAGGGTGGTGGTGATTAACAGACTTTTATCGTCATTGATTTTGCTGAAATATATAAGATTTTATAATTGGCGCAAGTTTTTAGTTATTTTTGGAGTAATTGAAAGATGAAATGTGAGCAAAGGAAGAAGAGGAGCATGTCGAGATAAATAGAGGATGAAAAAAGGATAAAAAGAGAGAAGGGGAATAGGCCGGGTAGCAAGAGCAGCGAGAGATGATGGGGAGGGGAAGGGGGGGGGGTCCGATTTTGTTATGTCAACATAACAAGACCTCACACTTTCGGTGTGCTGCTAACCTAACCTAATCCTATTTAGAGTAATAAATGCACCTACTATACGTAAACAATCGTAATCATCACACACCGTGTATAAAATATACCATAGTATGTCTATAAACAAGCAAAACCAATAAAATATAGCTGAACATACATATACATAGAGAGAGGAGAGGAGAGGAGAGGAGAGAGAGGAGAGGAGAGGAGAGAGGAGGAGGAGAGAGAGGAGAGGAGAGGAGAGAGAGAGGAGAGCAAATATTATTGATAACATAAAATACATGTACTAACCTTCACAAAGATGTCCGTCCAATGCCTCGTTCGAAAATTTTTGATACTCGTCCGTCCAGTGAAAATGACCGTTACAAAGGTTTTAAATCATCGCAGAGACACTACACACGAAAAATTTCCGCGGCGACATCGAGAATGTAAATGAATAACGCAAGCACTGGAAAGGATTTAAGGGTGTGGTGGTGTGGTGGTGTGGTGGTGGTGTGGGTGGTGGTGTGGTGGTGTGGGTGGTGGTGGGTGGTGGGTGGTGGGGGGTGGTGGTGGTGGTGGTGGTGTGTGGTGGTGTGGTGTGGTGTGGTGAGGGTTGAGTGGTGTGTTTTGTTTTGGCACGACATCCACTTTTCATATTTTCTGTACCTCAAGCTAACCCAACATATCCTCCTTACTACTTTTGAATAACAAGGAAATGGAAGGCAACGTGCATGATGAGATAAAGGGGAGAGAACCAAATGGATAAAAAGGAGAGAAAAGTGAATAGGCATGAGCAGCGAGAGATAACGGGTGGGGAGGAGAAGCGACAATGTTTGCTATGTCAACATAACATGACCTCACACGTGTCGTGTGCATTCATACAGCGAAAAGTAACAGCTTCTCTTACCACACTTACTTAAAATGAAGAATCATAATGATCACAAAACCTTTATAACTTAAATAGATTTACATATGTATTTGTGCACCAAAACAAATATATCACTCTGTATGATTATCTATGCGTGTTGGGTGCACGCAGACACAGACGCACACATCACCAGTCACAGTTCATAAAGACTTAGGCATGTTACTCACTCACTCACTCACTTCGCTCACACTCACAGTATGTGAGAGTAGTGTGCGAAAGGGGAATTAGGAATAGAAATATACGAGTATATGTTAAAGGATTATAGTATATTGATGTATAGATGTTTACAAATGAATTAGTGTTGAACCGTCTCATTGAGAATCTAGTGCTTTGTGTGTGTCATTAAATTTTCAGCTTTCACCAAGTGAAGATTAGGTTAAATTTCTGTGATAGATACAGAAAATGGGATCTCTCACAAGTCCTGTCAATGCGAAGGCAGAACTGCGTTTTTTATAGACGAGTGGAGTGCCTAACCTGGATCCCTCCAAATCAACTGGTCATCAACATAGGCAGAATTCACAAGAGATGATGCAATAGGAGATTGAACTGAGAATTCGTG
>NW_020870085.1:481071-489405 GCF_003789085.1 Penaeus vannamei | reverse complement strand
CTATGTGTGGTGTCGTGGTGGCATATCGTGGTTGCGTAGTATGGAAACATTTTGAACTGATGCGTTCTCCATAATAGGACTCAGCAACTGTGCCGTTAGTCTCTGCTCGAAAAATTATAACATCAACAAGACCCCCCTTGAAGTCAATCAACCATCTCTGAACAACCAAGAATATACAGTGGCATGGCCAGTTAGTAAAGGCATTCCACTCTTAACACCCTTCCAATATTAACCGCAAGAGGCATAGATAGTGTGCACCCACACTATGGAACCACCATGGGGGAGACTGGAAGTAAATATCCGAACATACCATTCCCACCAAGAAAGCTCTCTGCACTCCGGCCATGATTGCTCAACTGGAGGCAAATATAGCTTCACTCAGACAACCAGAAGCTCTCTTACTATTCACTGACGGCTCGGTCGATCAAACAAATGGCAAAGCAGGAGCAGCCTTTATTACCAACGGAACCAGTGTTGCACGTCGAGTCTCAAATGGAGCTTCCACTCTACAAACAGAATTATATGCCATCAAAATGGCACTAAAATATGCACTGTATCAAACACATTCAACCATCCACATATTCACAGACTCCCTCTCAGCCTTACAGGTTCTAAGGAGAACCCAAGCCACACAAACTTAAGGCTTATCTCAACAGTCCTGTTCCATATACGACAACTAAAAGAACAGGAGAAAATCCTAACTTTCTGGTGGATACCAAGCCATGTCAATATCACAGGAACGATTGCTGCTAAAAACAGCCTCAAGAACCTCTTAGTCACAGGCCACATTCCTCCAAGCCTCAGCCAGCTGAAGAAGCACGTACGGAGAGCCGCTTACGAAACTCTCCTCATCGAGCACCGTGCATGGGTCATTGCAGGCTCACCATCCGCAAGCTGGTACAAGATAGTTACTGAATGCAATCCCCCTTCCTTGTCAACAACCTCTCACGAAACACCGCTGCCATCTTTCACAGACTTCGCTTGGGTTACCGCTGCAATTGGGAGATTGACATGCGGGTTCCCAAGCCTTGTACATTGTGCGACACAATCACTCAAGAACCCCTGATACACTACGTACTAGACTGCCCAAGCATCCAACATCTCCGACCCAGGAAATTCCACAGCAACAACCGACAAGATGAAAGCCACTTTGCATCTACAGCTGCCAGATGCCTAGTGGAAATGCTCAGTCTCCAGACTCACTATTAGTCTTCACCAGAGACCCTCCTCCTAGATGATATTATAGTACTACTGCTACAAAAAAAAAAAAAAAAAAAAAAAAAAAACATAATAAAAAAAAAAAAAAAATATATCATATATATATATCATGTCTATCACGACAGATAGCCATCACCACCACTTCTCCAGTTACTCTTCCGGGTGGCATACGCGTAACCCGGGCTAGTCATGCCGCACTCCTCATTTTTGCATGGATAGCGAATGTAACAACAACAACAAGTTGCCACGACAAGGCCCACCATCACCTAGTCTATGCTAAGGAGTAAACTTTCATGCCAAAAAGAACAAACCAAAGTGTCACTGAACAACCCTGGTCTACCGGGGCCTCAGTCGCGCCGCGGTCTTTTTTGCACTGATTTTTGCTCATTAACGTAATGTAAAGTAAATAACTCTGCTTCTGCAGAGTTCTGCCACTCGCCTCTTCAAGGTGTTTTCTTGTTCAGCTATTAACGGTGATACGGGAAGATCTGTACCTCTCCCCAGACCCGCAGCTCTCACTATCACAGGGCAACCTGTATAGTGAGGCCCAGCAGTCTGAGGCGACATCTAGGTACGCTTTGCCTCTCTCTAAACTCCTTTCCTTTCTTGTGGTCACCTGGACCTACATAAACCCCCCGTGGGTTTTTGTATTCGTCTGGGTGGCGCGCCGCTTACCTGTTGCCCCTTTGTAGCAAGGATTGGCAATAAGGGAGTGGCCCATCACAAAGCTCCGATCCTCAAGTGCACTGGAGAACGCAACCAGTCTGTCACTTGGGGGGGTCGAGTGTAGGCTCTCCAATCACCCCTTTCAACCCCACCTCTCACCTCTTTCACCTCACCCTCACCCTCACCTCACCTTCACTCTCACCTTCTCCTCTCCTCTCTCACCTCACCTGCATACCCCTGCCACCCTTATGTCCCCCGACCATGGCCAAAATTAAGATCAAAGTCCTCGGTGGTCCCTCACCGAGGAAACGTGACTTGCTCGCCAATGCACTCTATGGTGCTGAGATCAGAGTACTTCGGTACATAGCTATCCAGGATGGATACCTGGCCCTCATCGACGACGACATCCAAGCCGAGAAACTCTTCTCAAAGGATGTCGTCCTGTCTCTGGAGAAGCTTGGCTTCTCCCCCGTCCTACCTGTGGACATGAAGGCGAAGCTCACGCTCGTCTTCAAGAAACTGGACCGTCAGGTCGTAAATGAATCCCCCCGACATCGAGGACGAGATCACTGCCGCCTTCCCAGAGGCCCAGGTTGACAACATCTTTGTGATGAAGGCCAACCACATCATCAAAGTCAGATTCACCGACCATGCCACTGCCAAAGCAATCAAGGAGAAGGGGATGTACCTTTTCAAGCTGTATGTTGCCCCCTGGCAGATAGAGTTCGAAAGGTACACCCCTATCCGGCAATGTATGAATTGCTTTGGATATGGCCACCTGAAAAACCACTGCAAAGAGGAGGAAGATGCACTGAATGTGGTTCCTCTACCCACTCATTTAGGGACTGTAGAAGTCAAGTCAAGAAAATGTCTTAACTGTGGGGGCCCACAGGACATTTGCCAATAGCTGCCCCATGAGAAAGGAGGCAATGAAGACTTCTCAGGAGAAGTCGAAAGAGAAGGAGAAGGAGAAGGAGACCAGACCCATCAGGGCTGTGGCCCAAAAGGCAGCACAGGAAACTGTGCAGGCTACCACTAATGCCTGGAAGCCTTTAATAAACCAGGTCCGTCAGGACATCAAGCAAAAGACCCCTGATCCCACAATCCACCTTGCCCTCCCTGATAATCTCTCCAAAGAGATACTCGTGGTCCTTCTCCACGCCCACCTTCAGAACCTCATTGCCCCTGAGAAAGGGTTCAGACACCATGCCAAGGCAGCTTTGGCAAACAACAATCTCCCTGATCTCGATCTCGGAGATTCAAACTCCTGGGGAATCCTCAAAGTCATCGAGCCCCCAACCATGACTATCCAGGCTCCTCCTGAACCCCAGCCCCAGAGACCTCAACCTCCACAGGTTCAGGCCACCCCCAGCCCCAGAGGCCTCAACCTTCACAGGTTCAGGCACCACAACCTCAGCCCCAGAGACCTCAGACTGTACGGGTTCAGGTACAGGAGCCCAGCCTGCCCAGATGTCAGAGCCTCAGCCTGCTGAGGCCCAGACAGCTGCACCCCAGTCATCTCCCCAGGAGTCATCACCAACATCCGCACCCCCCACCACAGGCCCATCTGTGAGGCCAAAGTACATACACATCCCCTCAGAGGCTGAAACCAGGGATATCCTCAGTGATACCCCTCTCGACACACCTGGTCCCCCACCACCCACACCTGACCAAACCGAACCAGGTCACAGCCACGTCGATGACGAGGGGATGGAACGCCTCATGGATGGGACTGCCACAGACCCTACCTACTACGGCATCCGCCTCTTTGCAGAAAACCAAAAAAACGAGTACTCTGATCGCTATGAAATAGGCCAAGAAATTATCAATAAGCGAATAAAGTGGCTACTGACGAAAGAGGAGCATGCAATCGTGGTCACGATAAAGAAACTACACCAACACTTAAAGGACGGTAACTTAAAGGTCACCAACGGAATGATTGAACGTTGTGACAACATGCACGCTATTCATAATGGGTTCTCATTCAATAACAACACAATACACATGGGACACCATACATTACACTCACGCCTCACCATTATAACACAACGTACTACACTGGCCAACACGCAAAACAGAACTCTGTAACACATACAGGAAACACGACCCACACATCATCCTCATAAACAGTCATGGGCTCAATAACACCACTCCATTGAAGATCTTCACTTACACTGTCTATTCTTCCAACCAATCACAGGAAAGAAGCGATGGCGTAGCAATTGCGATCAAAAACGACATACTCACAAAATCATAAATAACTTCACCTCAGACCTTTTGGCAGTCGAAGTAAACACACCACAAGGACCCATCATACTGGCAACACTATACATACCACCACGAAGACAATACATTCCCGAACCTGACATCCTGCAGCTCCTGAGGCACAACAAACCAATATACATCATGGGAGATTTCAACGCCCACCACACACTCTTTGGCTACAACGACACAAATGCAGTTGGCAGAGGCCTGGCCTCTTACATACAACAAGGAAGACTCACACACCTCGGTCCACACACACCAACATACATTGCACATAACGCAGCGACAACACCTGACATAGTACTCGCGAACCACATAGCACACCTACACTACCACATTACCACAGATGACGTCACCTCCAGTGATCACCTCCCTGTAATAATAACACTGTCAACAAACCCCATCATGACCCAACACAACCCCGAGAATCCTTCAAACATGCAAACTGGGAGGGATTTAAACAAGCACTCGAAAACACACAAGTAATCGATCTCGAGGGTCAGCCCACGCACATGATAAACAACCACCTTGAACAGTGGTACACAGACATACAGACGGCCCGTGAGGCCAACATACCCAAAACAACATACAAAACTATCCCCCATTACAGAGAAACACATCATCTGAAATTGCTGAAAATACAATACAGGCATCTACACGAACTTTCAATAACACGGGGCTGGGACGCACAACTACGCACACGATACAGAGAAATACAAACACAGCTCACACACGAAGTTAGAGTAATGAGCAATCAACACTGGGAAACACTAGCGAGGAAACTATGCAGAACACGAAAGATCCCAAGAAATTTTGGAGCTCCTTCAAAATGCTCATGGGATCGAACAGACAGACAGTCTCATACATTTACAACGCACACAGACAGAGGGTGAACTCGGTGGAGGGGATGGAGGCACTCCACAGGGAATTCTGGCAACAGAATTTCCAGATCTCCCCCGCCGAGAACGCCCGCTTCGATAACACCACAGAGACCGAGGTCACAAACTACTTTACAACAACACAGAAACCTAACTCTCCCAGAAAACATCATAACACTGAACAATCTCACAGAGGACAGTCCCCTCCACACCCATCACTCCAGAAGAAATAATAAACACAATAAAACACACGAAAAACACAACACCAGGAGCAAGCAACATAAACAAAACAATCATTGAACATCTGCCACCCACTATGATCCGCAAGCTACGCCATATCTTCAACGCCTGCTTGGCTACAGGATATTTCCCCGACAAATTCAAACACGCAACTATCACCCTTATTGCGAAGTCGGGGAAGTCAGCACACGAGGTGGGGAATTACCGCCCCATCTCGTTGCTGGAAGTTCCCGGGAAACTGCTGGAGAGGCTTATTACCCGCAGACTCATCACCCACCTTGAAAACAACAACAAACACAACAGTAGGCAATACGGCTTTCGCCCACACAGGGGGACCGAGAGTGCGATTGCACTCGCTTACGAGGAAATCGCTCTCGGTCTCGCTAACAAGCACCAGATCAACATCATACTACGAGACGTCAGCAAGGCCTTTGACAAGGTCTGGCATGACGGCCTCAAATACAAAATAATACAACTACAACTCCCTACACATCTCACGCGCCTCCTCTGCAGTTTCCTGGACCATAGGACTGCCACAATACGCCTGGGATCCCACCTGGGCACCCCCCTCCACCTGAGAAGTGGAGTACCACAGGGAAGCGTTCTCTCGCCAACCCTTTATATCCTGTACACAGCCAATCTGCCACAGCCAACACCACACAGTAACTACTTTTCTTATGCAGACGACGTCACGCAGATTATCTCACACCCCTCTAAATCACAACATATCATGAAACTCACAACACAACGAGCTATACAGAACATCAACACATTCGAGCACCATTGGAAAATACAGACTAACATGAACAAATTCAAACTCATCCACATCGCACGCAGATACTCACAACCCATCACAATCAACAACACTCACATCCCATACTCAAACAGGGGAAACATTCTCGGTTTCCACCTCTCAACCACTGGATTCACCACACACATCAAACAGAGAATCACACAAGCACGCACAATACTCACCAAACTCCGACGCTTCTCATGCTGCACACCACGAACCAAACTCAGACTATACAAAACAACTGTCAGACCAATTCTCGAATATACAGCTGTCCCGCTGGTTGCAATATCTCACTCCCAAAAACTCAAAATGCAATCAGTACAGAACAAAGCACTACTCTGGGTACACGGCGCAACAAGATTAGACTTTATTTCCTCAGAAACTCTACACCGAACATACAGCATCGAGCCACTCAACACACGCATACACAGACGCGCACAAAACACCTGGGCCCGCCTACGCGAACAAGAAGACGCAAACTACAATAACATTATCGACAGACACACGAACACACACAACAACCACACCTGGTGGCCCCGCACACTCCCAATCACGGAAACACCGACACCCGCACCAATATACGCATCCACACTGACCTTTATCATGACCACGATTGCCCATCTATGTTTCTTTGTTCAAGGCTAAAACAAAATAAATAAAAAATAAATAAAACAGAAGTCACCCTCAGAATCCCCAAAGGATTGGCTAATCCACGCTGCACAGCTATAACAACTTAAGAAAGCGAGCAAGCTTCGAGCCTGCCAGCCGCAGCTGGCGGTATCTGGCAGGTACATGCGTGCGGCGCGGATCAGCCAATCACGGGGGAGAGAGGGCTGGCCACCTTGGCGTGGCTCAAAGGTATATATTCCGCGTTGAAGTTCCCACGATTAGTCACTTTGCCCGCTTCGGCCCGCCTAGTGGTCGTGGAATCGTCAACACGGAATTATACACGGAGTTATTTCAAGGACTGAACATCTTACAAACTTGCTACGGACTCTGACTCGATTGCCTGTGATTATGGGATTGCACTCGTGCAATTGCATAAGGCAGACACGCGAGTCAGAGGACGAGCAGGATGGAGATGTTCTACGGAAAAAGGAAGAAAAAACAAACAAAAACTTCCAAAAAAAAAAAAAAAAAAAAAAAAAAAAAAAAAAAAATTAGCCTTGTTATTTTGTTCTGTTTTATGTTCTGTTATGTTATGCTATTTTGTTCTTCACCCTATCTCTTCAACACCAGTATCTGGCTGACACAATGCATTGGTAAGAGCTTACCTGTGTGTATGCATGCATGTATTTATATATGTATATTTATATATACATATATATGTATATGTATGTATGCACGCGGCGGCTCTCTTGCTTAATGCTCTGTGTCAGCCTCTTCTGCCACCTATTTCGTCACTCTGACGGCCCCAGAGCAACCCATCGCTCAATCCCTGCTCACTTTCTGTTCCTCTGCCACCTTTGCTCTGCTATTTCTTATTTTTACCACCGTTATTGTTCTGTTTTGTTTTATTCTCACTATTTGTGTACTATGCTCCCCTTTCGTCCCCTCCCCTTTTGACTCGTCAGACCCAGTTGTCAATGAATTAATCTCCCCGCATGTTTTATTATACCACTTTATTCGCTTATCCTCTCCCCCTTCACTCACCCCATCTCATCCCTCACCCATCTCTATCTAGAATATTTCTCCTTCATCATCCATCAGACATCATCTCGCTCTGCCCTGGAACTCCCCACCTCTCTCTGCAACTGTTTGCTTTTGTTTACAGCAATAAAATCAAATAAAAAATTAATATAATATAAAAACCCAAAATATAGTTCCTTTGTTTTTTCGTTCAAGTAGAATTAGCCATTGTTTCCTTAACACATCAAATAAGAAAATCAATAAAAAACAATAAAAAGAAAATCAATAAAAAACAATAAAAAGAAAATCAATAAAAATTATCTATTTACTTTAATTGTTCTGTAATCACTTTGTTATTCTATAAAAATAAAACCAATAAAAAACAACAAAAATTATATAAAACTCAAAAACAAAATAAAAAAACAAATCAAACAAAAGAGGTATTTACGTTTATTTACTTTTATTTAAGTTAACTATTTTAACATTACTCACCAGTAAAGTAACTTAACTTGCCGCCCCCCCCACTAACTCCAGATATGAACGAGCATTATTTTATTATATATGTTAACCATGCAAGGGGTTTCGCCCCCCTTCTTTTAATCTCCTACTCTCTTTCCATTTCTCTCTTTACGCCCTCTTACCTCT